>PVJO010002188.1:0-149590 GCA_004026905.1 Hystrix cristata | reverse complement strand
TGATCTTTTATGTACAGTAGTTTTTGTTTTATGAAGTGGGTACACCAGTGCTTGGTGCATATGTTTATAATTTTTATCTCTTCCTTTTGAATTGTTCCCTTAACCAATATGTAGTGATCATGTAAGTCCAACTCTAATCTTAACCTGAGGGATCTTCTTTGCCTCTTATGATCAGTTTTGGCTTGAAGCCTACTTTGTTTGGTATTAGAATAACTATTCCTGCTTTTTTCCAGGTTCCCGTTGCATGGAATATTGTTTTCCATCTTTTGACTTTTATTTATTTATTTATTTTTCCATCCTTTGACTTTTAATCTGTCAATTTCTTTTTGGATTAAATATGTTTTGTGTATACAGCATTTCATTGGGTTTTGTTTCTCGGTCTATTCTGCCAGTCTGTGTCTTTTGGTTGAGGAATTGAGCTCATCCACATTAAGAGTTATTACTGAAAGGTATTGATTTATTCCTGTCATTGCATTATCTTCCTTAGTTGATCTCCTCCCCACCTTTTTCTTAACCACTCACCCTCCCTGGTGCATTCATTCTATTAGACTTTTTGGTGTTGTTGCCTTCATCATCTCTTTCCAGCATATCCTTGAGAATTTTTGGAGTGCTGTTTGGTGATCATGAATTTCTTGAGGTGCTCTTTGTTATGGAAGTACCTTATTTCTCCATTAATTTTGAAGGATACTTTTGCAGGATATGTCAGTCTGGGTTGGAAGTTGTTTTCTTTTAGGGCTTGAAACACTTCACTCCAAGCTCTCCTGACTTTAAGTTTTGTGTTGAGACCTCTCCCATAATTCTGGTAGGCTTACCTTTATAAGTGATTCATTACTTTTCTCTAAGAGCTTTTAAGATTCTGTCTCTGTGTTGGACTTTTGGTATGTCTATGGTGTGTCATAGTGAGGTTCTTTTTTGAATGTGGCTATTTGAGGTTCTATATACCTCACTTATCTGTATGTTTTGTTCTTCTGCTATATTTGGAAAGTTTTCTTTTATTATTTCTGCAAAAAGTTTTTAAGCCATGTGTACAGTCTTCTGATTTTTCTCTAATTCCAATGAATGCTAGTCTTGTTCTTCATCATCTAGTAGCTGCTGGAACCCTTTTTCATGTGCTCTTGTTGTTTTTAAGGTATCCAAATAATTGTCCTCTGACAACAGTCTTATCTTTCTAGTTCTTACCTTGTGTCTGTGGAAATAAGTTCCCCTTCCTGGGGTCCAGGGTAAGCTTCTAGACACTTTCATTCTTTTTTCTGAATTGTGGTCCATTGCTCCAACTTCTCTGTATCTTCTAATTTTCCTGTCACTTGAGTTCCTTCTCAATTCCAGAGATCTACTTGTTTTTTTTTTTTTAATCTTCACCAAATTGTTATTTTTCAAGGTGTTTGGATTCTAGCTTGAGAGGCTAAATTTTGCTGCTAAGAGACACTTCCCCATTTCAGCCCCCCTCACCATACCATGATTTGTTTATCTAGTCATCTGTTGACAGGCACCCAGACTAATTCCACATCTTGAATACTGTGAATAGTGCCTCAATATATATGGCTATGCCAGTATCTCTTTTGTGTGATAATTTCATCCCCCTCAGAGATATACTCAGGAGTGGCAACACTGGATCCTATGACAGTTCTATTTCTAGTTACTTTTGGAATCTTAATATTGTTTTCCATAGTGGCTGTACTAATTTACATTTCCTCTAAAATTATATATGTACTTCTTTTTCTTCACATCTTTGCAGCATTTGTGCTTTTTTTATAATATCTATTTTAAGTGGGATGATATGGAATCACACCTTTTATTATTTTTTTAATTTGCTGAGAAAAAAAAAAACTCACTATGTTGCCCAGATGGGCTTGAACTTTTGATTCTCCTGTCTCAGCCTCCCAAGAAGGTGTGGTTGCAGGTGTGTGCTACAACACTAAACTCAATATAATCTTGATTTGCACTCCCTAATGGCTAAAAATATTGACTATTTTCACATACTTATTGGCCATTTGTATTTTTTCTTTTGAGAAGTGTCTACTGAGATCACTTGCCCATTTTTTATTGTATTGCTTTTTTATTGTTAAGTTTTTTGAATTATTTATGTATTCTGGATATTAATCCTATGTCAGATGAGTTGCTAACAAAGATTCTTCTTTCATTCCGTAGGTTATTGTTTCATGCTGTTGATTGTTTTCTTTGGCACACAGATTTTTAAACATTTGATGTAATCCTATTTGTCAATTCTTGGTTTTGTTTCCTGAGCTATTGGAGTCCTAGCTAGGAAATCATTGCCTATGCCAATATCTTAAATATTTTTTTCTAGCTATTTCAGAGTTTCAGGTCTTACACTAAGGCTTTTGTTCTCTTTGAGTTGATTTTTCTACAGGGTGGGAATTAAATTTTGAGTTTCGGTCACCTAGTTATGGTATCCAGCTTTCACAGTTCCATCTGTTTGGACAGGCTGTCCTTTTTCCACTGTATGTTTCTGGCACCATTTTTAAGAATCAGTAGACTGAAGTTTGTAGAATTATATCTGGGTCCTCTAATTTGTCTCATGGGTCTGTGTGTCTCTTTGTATGCCATGCTGTTTTTTTCATTTTGTTTTGTTTACTGTGGCTTTCTATTATGTGTTTTTTTTTTGTTTGTTTGTTTATTTATTTTTGGTGCAAGGGATTGAACTCAGAGTCTTGTGCCTGCTAGGCAAGTGCTTTAACCACTGAGTTCAATCCCCAGCCCCTCTATTATGTTTTGAAATCAGGTATTATAGTGCCTTTAGCATTTCTTTTTTTTTTTCCCCCGGGATTACTTTGGCTACCTGGGGTCTTTTATGCTTTCATATGAATTTTAAGATTGTTTATTCTAATTCTGTGAAGAACGTGTTGGTATTGGAGATTGTATTGAATCTATAGATTGCTTTGGGTAGTATGGCCATTTTAGCAATATTAGTTCTCCCAATCTGTGAACATGGGACATCTTTTAATCTTCTAGTGTTCTTTTCAGTTTTTCTTTGGTGTTCTATAATTTTCATTCTAGAAGTATTTTACCTTCTTCATTAGACTGATTGCTACTGCTTATTTGTGTGTGTGTCTATTGTGAATGTGATTACTTGTCGGATTTCTTTCTCAGTGAGTTTATTATTGGTGTATAGAAAAGTTACTGATTTTTGTATGTTTATTTTGTGCTCTGCTACTTTCCTGAATTTGTTTATCAGTTCTAAAAATGTTTTGGTGGAGTCTTTAGGATTTTCTATGGATAGAGTCATATCAGCAAATAGGGATAATTTGACTTTCTCCTTTCCTATTTCTATACTCTGTATTTCTTTCTCTTGCTTAATGACACTGGCTAAAATTTCTAGTACTCGTGCATGAGAGTGGTGAGAGTGGACAGCTTTGTGTTGTTCCTGATCTTAGAGGAAATGCTTTCAGGTTTTTTTTCACATAGTATGGTATTGGCTATGGATTTGTCATATATAACCTTTATTATGTTGAGGTATGATCTTCTATGACTAATGTACTCATGGATTTTTATCATTAACACCTGCTGAATTTTATTAAAGGCTATTTCTGCATTTATGGAGATGATCATATGATTTTATTCTTGGTTCTATTTATCTGCTGTATTACATTGATGGATTTATTATGTTGAACCATCCTTGCATCCCTGAAATGAAACCCTTGATTATAGTGTATGATTTTTTAATGTGCTTTGAATTCAATTTGCAGGTACTTTATTGAGGATTTTTACATCTGTGTTTATCAAGTATAGTGGTCTATAGTTTTCTTTTTTGCTGTGTTCTTGTCAGATTTTGGTAGTAGGGCAATTCTGGCTTCAGAGAATTAAGTTTGGAAAGTTTCCTTCCGTTTCTATTTTATGGAATAGTTTGAAGAGCTTTGGTGTTAGTTCTTTAAAATTCTGGTAGAATTCAATAGGCCATATATCCAGTCCCAGGCTTTTCTTTGTTGCAAGACATTTTATTACTGCTTTAATCTCATTACTTGTTACTTATCTATTTGGGTTCTTTATATTCTCTTGGCTCCATTTTTATAGGTCAGAAATTTGTCCATTTTTTCTAGATTTTCCAACTTATTAGCATGTAGTTTTTCAAGATATACCCTAGTTATCCTTTGAATTTCAGAGGTGTCTTTTGTAATATCCTCGATGAAGACTTTTTTTTAATCTTTTTTTTTTTAATCTTTTTTTGTACTGGGGATCAAACTCAGGGCCTTGTGCTTGCTAGAAAACACTCTAACCATTGGGCTGAAATCCCCAGCCCAATGAAGACATTTTTAAAAGGTAATTTTGTTGAGAAATTTAAGAAAAAAAGAATGAAGAAAAATATGCGCAATCTCCACATTGTCCTGTAGTATTATGAGTGCCATCCAAGAGAAAGAAACTTGGCATATTGAATGACAGAGGTTTGAAGTCCGAGACATTTTAATTCACATTCCTTGGCTGTACCGCCTAGGTTACTCACTGCATGAACATAGTCTGTCTAGTTTACTTCCCCTGCCCTGGGCTATCCTGGACCTGGGTCCACTCTGTCTCTCTGGCTTACTTGCTGGACACAGACAGGATATATTGACCAGTTTCTAAGCCATAGGTAAAATGCTGACTCTGCCACCACTGACTCACAGGATAACCAGGCCAGCTCACTTCCTCTTCTGATGCATCTTTTCCTTTGTTTATGGCAGACCCTCATAATCCTTGCTACCTTCCTGCATCCCATGGAAATACATGTGTCTATTTTTGAGTATACTTTGAGACAAAGATGAAAAAGAGTTTACTTCCCATCCTCTTTAGGCAAAGCACAGAATCACTCTTCCTTCCATTACTGTGAGCACCAACAATACCCATGGGAGAGTCTATCAGGGATAAACAGAAACATTCTGAATTTAGGGCTAATCAAGTCACATCCTCATGTTCCTTCAGTTTTCAACCTTCCTAGCTGCTAGAGCAACATAGCCAGTTTCCTGAGAGCTTATTTTCATCTCTCCTAAACAGGGCTGGTGTTTCATTCATGAGTTGAGTGCCCAGCATTGTTATTATTCTTCTACAGATGCAGACATACATTGCTTATACTATAGGGTGTCTATAAGGCACATTTTGGGAATATCAGATATCCAGAAACAAATCAAATTTATCTTGCAATTTAAATTATTTTCAGAAGACTTTCTTTTTTATTTTGATTTGGACTTCTCAGTGTGATAAAGAGGAAAGAATATTACAATAACATATAGGAGAATAAACTTCCCGTTTTAATTGTGCTGGGCAAATATGTGTGTGCGACCCTGGACAGATGGCAGTCTGAAGTCTTGCATTCTATGACCTGAATATGTAGGGTCCTCATCTCTAATATTTTAGATTCATATTAGACGAGTTTCATTGTCCATTTATGGCATACTTGAAGCAATCTCAATGATCTAGAAAACTATTACTTTAAACATATTGATTTTAGCATTTCCCTAAGTCACTCTTCACTTTTGAGAATTAATTTGAAAGATGAATATATGAAACTTGAACATGAGTCTTTGTTTTACAAGTAGAATTCTGATTTATAATTATAATTTATCCTTTCAACATATTTGATCATCTCTTCATACTATTTTAATAATATTGTGTAACCTGGGCCTTGCTTAACTTCCCAGGCTTCAGACTTTTCTCTACTCTCATTATCTTGATGATTTTATGTACCTTGGGACTTTAGAAACCATCCGTTCATTGATTTCAATAGATATTGTATATTTGATCCAGATTCCTTTCTTACATCTTAGATCTAGATTGTATTTTATGGAGATGTCTGTGACATCTCCAATTAGATTTCTAGTAGATCTCAAACTCTGTCTAACATACAGTGGCCTGGTCTCTTTCTAGACCTTTTCCCATAGTTCCCCCACCTTGATGCCTAGCAGCTCAGATCTTCCACGTAAACCAGAAATTTCCCTATTACCCTTACCTCCTCTTTCTCTTACGATCCATTTAATGGCAACTAATTAGTCTCTCTGCCCTTGTTCTCGTATGAATTATTTCCTCAAAAGCAGCCTGAGCGATTCTTTCAAAAATAGAGTCAGAAATCATGTCACTTCCCTGCTCAGTGTTCTCTAATTGTTTCCTGGTTACAGAGCACAGAAGCTCGAGATACCTGGGCCCCTGTGACCTTTTCCAGTGTGTTTCTCCTCCTCTCCCCTTTGCTTACTCTGCCTTTGACGCACAGGTCTCCTTGTTCACCTGCACTTGTCAAACTGTTCTTCCCTCAGGGCCTTTGCATTTGCTGCTTCCAGTCTTAACATGGAACATGGGTTTCTTGTATAGATGTCTGTGTCACTCCCTGCCTTTCCTCCTGTGGGGTCTTGTTCAGTTGCCCTCTTCCTAGTGAGCACTTCCTTTAGCCACTCCCACCTGCCTCCCCCCAACACTGCCTTCCTGCTATTCCCTGTCCTCATTCTCTGATTTTTTTCGCTCAACCTCTAGTCATGATTTATTACCAGGTTCATCCCCTTTGGCACTATTGACATTTTTGGAATGATTCTTTGTTCTGGGGGAGTATCTTGTACATTATAGGATGTTTAGCAGCATCTCTCCCCTGTACTGCATATGCCTCCCCAAGATGTGACAGCCAAAATTGTTTCCAGACATTGACAAATATCTCCTATGGGGCAAAACTGCCCCTGGTTGAGAATCACTGATCTAACACCATATGTATGTTCCTTGTTCTTCCTTTCCCTAGCACTAGAGTATAATGTTCATGAAAACTGAAAATTTCATCTCAATTTGCCATTGATGTAATAAAGCACCCTGAAAGGTGCCCCGTACATCATAGGTGCTCAGAGAGTGCGTTGTGAGTGAGTGGATAGAACGGGCTCTGTGCTCAGTAAGCTCTAGGCAAACTGGCCTTCTACCTCTCATCTATCCTGAGCTCATTCTCATAGTTCAGCCTTTTTCTTTTGGACCCTGCACCTAGAAAGCTCTGTTTGAGGGTCTCTGTTTACTTGTGACTTAGGTCTCTGGTCACTCGTGACTTAGGTTTCTGCTCAAGTGTCACTTGCTCACAGAGGCCGCCCTGCTCAACCTGTCTCACATGACCTGCCTGCTTGCCTGCGTCACTCCTCGCTGTCTTGTTTCTCTGTGTTAGCTCCTGCATTACATTTCTCTTCAAAATTATCTTGTTGTTTACATGACCAGTTTTCATGTCTCCCCTTTAAATGAATGCTCCCTAACTTCTTTGTTTATCACAGCATCCCCACACTTGAAAATGGTTCCAGGCCCTTGGTGTATGGAATAATTGAGTGGAAAGGGCTAACACCTAGCTGATTGGAGGACAGAAGAGATTCTCACTGATCAGGGGTTAAGGGTTGTGTCTGTCAAGCTCCAGTAGCAAAGAAGCGAGTGTACTCTCCCTAGGTGACTGAAAAGGATTAATCAGAGTGTGGCCCCCAGAATCCCTGAGGAGGCTGCAGCAAAGGCCTTAGGAACTCTCAGGAACAACCATGAAAGCCCACAGTGACTGGGCCGTGCTTCTATCTGAAGACCTGTCGCTGAACTGCAGGGTGGAGGTGTCGGCTACTGGCTCTGGGACCCACTGCTGCTGCCAGCCCAGAAAGCCTGCTGGAGAAAGAGGTCAGCACTATCAGGATCTGCCTCACAGAAACCAGAAACCGCCTTTCTTTGAGTGTGGGCCCCAGAAAAAACAACAGGGGGCCAAGACCTGTTCTCCTGCTGGTTTGGTCTTCCAGCTCGCATTCCAGTAACACCTGAGTGTCAGACATAGTGACACCGACACCCTGGCTGCTACAAGTCTAGGAGGTGTGGCTTTAGCTCTCCAGTCTTTGCAGCACAGAAGCGCATTGGAAGGAGGCTAGAAAGGGTGTGGAGGACCAATCCACCATACAGGTGTGGCGCTAAGCCGGGATGGAGGGACAAGCCATTACAAAACTAAGTAAATGAGTATTCAAGTTTATATCTGCCAGGCGATAAGGCCACAGTAAAAAGAGACCAAATAGGCAAGTGTCTTTTCTACATGATATTGATGGGAGCATACATACAATTTGAGGAATAATTACTTTTCCTCACAGATAGGATAGCTTAAATTAGTGGCCAGGAATAACATTAGTGTTTCTAAAACATCAGTCTCAGACAAACTGAATTCAATAAAACATGATTTGAAACCTCCACTACGCCTTGTAGCTCTAATGGTGAGACCGGATGTTTTCTACTGCTGCTTGTGAACCTTTATTTCTGGGCTGGGGATTTAGCTCAAGTGGTAGCACGCTTGCCTACCATACACCAGGCCCTGAGTTTGATCCCCAGCATCAAAAAACACAAACAAACAAACAGAACAAAACAAAACAAAAAAAACCCCAAAACAAAAAGCCAAAAAGCAGAAAACATTTATTTGTAACATAGAACTATGGGTTACAAACTGAAGGAAGACTTGAATTGTACAGAAGCTTGCACTGGGAATTTTTGTATTGGCAAAGAAAGAAATCCATTACCAAATTTCATATTTATTATGTGAAATCAATAAAAGTTTATTTTATGAAACTAGCATTTTAAAATAAAATATACTATATATTGGATCATATTATATGGAGAGCTATATATGTATATACAAAATCCCTAAATTCTTAATCTTGCATCTGCATGATTTTCAACATTAAAAAGCTTACTGCAATTCTAGATGTCAGTTTATCTGTTTTACATATTCAAAGCCCTGCTTTAAATATAATAAATGTGAAATAGTAATTTGGGGAACCTCTGCTCATCTGAAAATAAAGAGATATTTAAAAAAACCCAAAGTAGGGGTGCTGGATATTTAGCTCAGTGGTAGAGCACTTGCCTAGCAAGCACAAGGCCCTGAGTTTGATCCCCAGCACCACCCCTCCAAAAAAACTCCTAAAGTTTTAAAATATGATTTCAAGACTGTGATTTTGTCAGATTTAGGAAACTTAAAACTCCTAAATTGTAACAGTCTCTCTTTTAAGTAGGTTACACTTAGAAATAGCCTGAAGATTTCTTCCATTTTTTCCTCTGCAGTTTCTCTTGTGAAGGACTCTTTATGGAGTGCCTACTGTGTGCCGGCCCTTAAACATTCCCTTACTTCATCCTCACAACTTCTCTATGAGGCACAGAGAGTATTATGCAGAGGCTTAGGGAAATTGCTTCTTCAGATACGCTGGCCAGGAAGAGACATAACTGGGATTTGCAACTAGAATTTGAACTCATGTCTTCCCAACTTCAAAGCCGATACCATGGCACTATTTATTTATGGACTCACTCATTATTTACTCACTCAGTTAATGCTACTTGAGTGCCTACTATGGGCCAGGCATGTGCTGTTTGCTGAAATTAAGAGGATAAGCCAGGACACTTACTGTATTTTATGCAATGAAAAGTGGCACATTTTTAGAAGAGAAAATAAAGACAATTGATACTGAAAGGAAGGAAGAGAGGGAGGGAGGGAGGGAGGAAGGAGAGAAAGAAATAAAGAAAGAAAGAAAAGCAAGAAACAAAGGCAGCATCCCTGTTTGCACAGGACTGATAATCTCTATTCCCTCCAGATTAGTTACTTTTTCAGGAGTTACAGATGAGGAATAACTCCCTGCAAACACAGGTAAGAGTAAAGATTAACAAAAAATTTTTTATGTAAGAAATGAGTATTTTATAAATATTTACATGTAAAGGAATACTAAAATTGATTCCTAGTCATAGGTTGTGTGTGTTTGCCTCGAGTCCATAATGACTTCAAGATCAATAAAGGACAGTGATCAATTGGAGAGGCTGACACTAAAGAAATCCCTGGTGGGGACAATAAGGTTTATCTGATTTTTACATGGGGCAGAAGGAATGATAAAAACTGAGTAGTTCATCTTGGAAGGACCAAGTATTTAAAACACAGTTAAATAATATTCCTGGGGTGCTAAGAGCCTGTGCATCTTAGTCAACACTGCCAAATTCCTCAGGGAACACACTGACTTCGTCAGCCCTGAGCCACAAATGAAAGAACTTCCCTGTACAGAGGAGCCAGGGCACAGCCCACCCAGATCCAGAGGCTGGGCCTGTGATGGGGTAGTGTCTTCCCTCCTACACACACTTGTACTGTATTTTCTCCCATTGATAGGCCTTTCATTTTCTCACTGACCCGATAGAGACATATATATAGGGAACATTTTGCTTTCAACTTTACCATAAGAAAAATAATAGCCAAAGAGGAAGAACTATTGGCCAGTGTCCAGCCTCTCTCAGGGGAGGGAGTATGGAGTGGCAGATCCTGTGGGACCCTAACGGGGCTGTTGTTACTCAGCTCCTGCTTATCGTTGCTGCAAAATAGAGTCCTATAGTGTCAGAGACTGTAAGTTTTAAAGAGAAGATGGAATTCTGGGTTTTTCTGTGAAATGATCTGACAGTTAAATCTTGGTTACCCGTTTAAAAATACTGCAAGACTCTTGACAACATTGTTAAGAAGGTGACCAGCTTCCCTGGTTTGCCTGGGCACTGATGGGTTTCCTAGGACATGGATCTCTCAGTAGTAAAATAAGGAAAGACCAAGACAAACTGGGATTGTTGGTCCTCCTAGAATGTGGAGGAAAAAGAAAACATGTCTCTAGACCAAATAAAGTCAGTGGGTCATCAGTCTGGACATCTAATGACTAGGATAGCAAACTAGAATAGGGCTCATGAGCTGTATTTTCAAAGGAGGGAGAAGATACTTAATTAAAAGAGAAAAAAGGCTACATATACACAGATCAGAGTCGTATGCTCACTTCTGCTCTGCCACAGCCCAGGCCTGGTGGCTGCAACCTGGTTACACACAGCTGTGATCCAGAAGTTCCAGCGCTGTAGTGTTGCTTTCCAGCTGCCCACACTCAGCTGTGTTCAGCCAAAACACACCTTCAGCAGAGAGCCTTCCTTGGAGAGGAGGGGTGAAAGGAAGCAGAGACTGGGAAGAAGAGGCCTGCATCTTCTGAAAGCAAGTAGACAAGTGCAGGAAGTGTTGGAAGTTTATCTGGAATTGTCTTGAGCAGGGATATTTTTAGTCTACTGATGTTTTGTAGCTGCAAGAGTTAATTTTTTTTTTATTTACAAGTTTTGCTTAAGAAAAAACCCAGAAAAACAGTGTTTGTGTTCATAAAATATGACCACTAGAAGGGATGTTCTCCACCATGTAGTCCAATTCTTCCCATACAAAGTTGGGGAAACTAAGGCCCAGTGTCCCAAACCTGGTGAGTGGCAGAATTGTACAGCCTGATCATGTTTAGATGGATGTAGGTGGGGCACCCACAGGGGGATATGGAAGAAGGCACAGCTCCTCCAAGATGGATTCCCAGCACGATAGAGAGAGTCACAGAGTAGAAAGAAAAACAGCTGTTCAAATCTCAAACAACAGAAATTAATTCAGTATTTTGCCTTTGGTTGTGAAATTAAACCACTGGATGTTCACATCATTGAAAATCAATACAAAGTCATACAACAAAGGGCAGTGAAGTTGAAAAAAGAGAATCCTTTATCAAAGAGCCTACCAGATTGTATAGATTGCATCTGAGCAATTTCATATGAGCATACGTTAAAAAAAACTGTGACTTGCAAAATATAAAAAAGGAAATTAACGATAATCTTTACAACTACTGTTACATGCTGTTATCTATTTAGATTATTCCTCAGTTCTGAAGCATCACCTCTTCGCAACAGAATTCCCTTTGAAGTCAGACAATGAACTCTGCAGGGAGGATATACCCCTAGGCCCATATGGAGCAAGTAAAAGCAAGCCTGATTTTTATCTTATTACATTGGCATGCTGTACCAGCCAGAGAACTGGCTGGTCATATTTACAGCCATGGGGAGCTATCATTAAGATCCGAAGACTCACAATTTCCTTGTTTGAATAATTAGAATCTTCTTTCATAAACCTTGCTTTGTTTGGAGCCAGAATGAAACAGATAGTTCATCTTTGGTGCCCATTTATGTAAATTCCTGGGAATCTCAACAAAGTAGGATAGAGGCAAAGTTTCGAATGCATGAATGTCACACTCACAGACCACATAGGCCAACCTTGTTTCCCTGTAGACTCTACGAAGCTCCTAGAGACTGGGGATAAGGAGTAGCTGTTGAGACAGCTACCATAAAGATTGTGGGTTGATTGCATGTAGGTCACTTACACGTGAGCTTGGTAAATAGTTCAGGGTCAGAATGACCCGATATGTGTGCCAGCACTTAACAATTAATTTATGGTTAAAGACTAGATCCACAGCTGTATTTATCATTGGCCCCCGATTAGAGCCAGGAAGCCTGTGGGAGGAGAGGAGCATGTGACTGCTTGATACTCATTTTTGAGTCCGTAAAACAAAATAAAACACTCTTTTAGGTTTCAGGCCAGACTTTCTGCTAGGATATGTCTGAGGGGTAGTTTGGGCACCTTTTCTCAGAGTGAGTCCTAGTTTTGTTGTTGGGGGGTGTGTGTTTGTGCACCTGTGTGTAAGCTTAAAACAACAGATATTTATTATCTTGTAAATTCTGAGGGTGAAGAATCAGGGTGTTGTTTAGCTAGGCAGCTTTGACCTGCGGTCTATCACGAGGTTGCATTGGCAGCCAGTGCTCAGTCACCTGAACATTGACTAGGGCTCTAGGGCCCACTTCCAAGTTGTTGCATCGTTGGCTCAAAATGGCTCATTCATATGGCTTATTGGCTGAAGGCCTCAGTTCCTTCCATCTTGCCTTGCGCCTGTCTGTGAGCTGCTTAATGTCTTCAGGATAAGACATTAAAGCTTCCTTAAAGTAATAAATCCAAGAAAGAAGGGAGAACTGCAATAAACTTGGCTTTCTGAGTTGTGTTTCTGATATTTACAGTCTTGGTACTAGTAAGTTGCTTTATGGGTTCACACCCCTAACAGTCACTATAGTTGAAGGTGGCCCACACTTCCCAGGGGTAACCTATTTGCTTTTACATGAGAAGCAAACAAGTCTCTGGTGGAAGTTGTGGAAAGTCAGTAATGACTCTGGCACTGAAACCAGTAGAAACCTCTTAACTACATGATTGTTATGTGTTGTCAGATACTGAGGTAAACAATAGTTGCTAAATTTTGGAATAGAGGATTTAGCAAGTATTTAGCCCAAGGTGTCCATTTTACAGACAAATTGAGGGTATAAGAAATGAAATTCTGTGTAAATGCTTGGAAAGGTTTGTATTTAAAAGAGTCATCATCTTTAGTTAAATTCTCTTTGTGGGTAGGTTACTACATTAGAGGTTGGATAAACAATCTATGGATTTTCCAAGGTCATTGTACACAAAGATAAGATAATAGGCTGTCATTGAGGAGAGTAGAAATCTCAGCAATCTTTGAGTAACGTGAATCTGAGCACAGAAGAAAAAATCAAGATCATAAACATAATTCTTCACACATTAGTGGGATAATGTGTTATTGGAAGGCTATAAAGCAAGTTTCTTCACCTGAGCTTCAAAGGTTTTATAAAAGTAATTGAAAATCTTGGGTAACTTGCTTAATCTTGCTGAGACTCATTTGCTCTGTAAAATGAACCTGATCATAGCAATCTTGTAGGATTATAATAATGATCAAAAATAAACTATCCTAAGTGGGTGCTCAATAAATGGTGACTGATTTTATCATCATCATCATCATCATCATCACCATTATATTTTTTCTTCAAGGCGTTACGTTCACAACCAATATGCAGTTATTCTTATGTAGGAGAATTTTCTTCCCCTTGGTGGTTTTCAGAACTACCCTGGGTTATCTGAAGGGTGAAGTGGTCGTAGTGGGGGTTCCCCAGGCCGCTGCAGCCTTGTGAGGTAGTGTTTCTCCTGAGTACACTTGTAGCACATTGATCTGTTTAAACAAATGCAGAACCTTGCCTCCTATTACACATGTACTGAGTTAGTGTATAGGGGGATGGAACCCTGTAATATGCGTTTTTAGCAAGCTACCCAAATGATTCTTTTCTACATGAAAGTTTGAGAACCGCTGTATAAGGTGTTTTGGACCCTCATGAGACTAACAGAGGGTAAGGGAAATGAATTGATCTTATCCAGAATTTTCTAAAATTTAGAAACCATATATCCCCATCAATAAAATCTTTTGTGTAGTGTAATCTTAAGGTTTATATGGTAAATTATGTACAAATAGCACCATGCTAATAAATCATTTACATTATGAAAAGAAACAGAAACCTAAAAAAGATAAGATTTTTAACACTGAAATTCTGGTATTTTCTTCCCATATCCCAGTGTATCTTTCACCATACCCCTTGGGATTAATGTTCTCTACCCCAGAGACCACTGGTCTACCCTAGAGGTGGTCACTATGGGTGTCCTTACTCCATCACTTGCTAAGTAATTTACTTACAGAGTTTCTTTTCAACTGCCAGCTTGTTTTAGATGCCGAGGTTCACTGTGCTGTGAGTGATCATCTTCTGTTATATCCAAGTGCTAGTAACAGCACCATCCTATCATGTGTAAGCCCTTCGTTATTTCCAGGTTCTGTGGGTAGAAGTTTCGAGTCACCCCTTCCAGGCAGTGGGACAGTGCTGCATCTAGTTTCAGGCAATATTCAGGGTCAGACATGTAACTTAGAATATTTGGTTTTGAAGGGAAGTCTAAGATTTTATTGTTAAGTCACTAAGAGTCTAAATAAAAAGGGTAAGTGACCTCGACTGAATTAAACATAGCACCATGTTTGGGAAGGTCACATGGCACAGGGGAAGGAAGGAATAGAACGCTGGATTTGGTTTGGGAACAAAGTCTATACGTCCTGGCTTCATTCCTGACTGGCTGTATGACCGTCTGTAAATGTTTACCCCACTAAGCTGCTGTTTGCTCTATTGGAATAAGGATAATAATATCTTTTTGCTATCATAATCAAGCTCTCATCTTTGATAAGGATCTCATCGAATTTCAGGTTTAACTCAATTTACTGTCAATCACAGTAGATTTATCGAGTGTGTGTGGATATTCCAAATCATCACCAGGTAAGTGGAATTACACTTTTTCTGATTTTCCTGGAGCACACAAGTTTTTATTCTCTTGCATTTAACAACTGCCCACCTTCCATCTTTTGTTTCTCCACTCCCACAGAAGCTAAATGATGGGACTTCAGCCTGATTTTGCCTTTTTGGCATCTAATTTCTTTAAGCCTTCATTCCCTCATCTCTAAACTAAGGGTAATGATATTAACCCCTGAAATGATTGTGAGCATTAAGAGACAATTTATGCAAAATTTTTGGTATAAACAGTAAATTTGAATAAATTACTCTTATTCAACTTACATGGCAAATAAGAGGAGGTTCTTTTTTTTTTTTAACATTTTTGCAAATGCAAACTCCAACTTGTAAAACCGTTTAGAACTGGACTTCACTTGTTCGTTCTAAAGAATCAAGTTATTTGACCTTGAATCTTTTATAGGATTAACTTTCTAATATTGGTCAGAGAGAATGAAATTTAAAAATTAAAAAAAAAATCAGGGCATCAGGGCTGAGGGTGGTAGCACAGGCCTGTAATTCCAGTACTCAGGAGGCTGAGGCAGGCGGATCACTGTGAGTTCGAGGCCATCCTGAACCACATACTCTGTTTAAAAAACATTTGTTAGAGAATGAATAATGACTTGCTTGATAGAGTGAAATTTTTGGCTATGTTTTAGATTGGTCTTAAGAACTGCCACCCAAATTAAGACTAAATATTTACCAGACATAAAAAAATGGAAACAATATTGCTTATGTTATTGTGATATTATGAACCAATAGTTTATGTGCATGACCATATAGCTTTGATCCTGACTTCTAAACTATATGACACACATCTTACACTAATAGTTAATAAGAGTGAATTTATTCTTGTCACAGAAACTATTGACATAGGTAAATGACTCCCTTAATGACTCATGATGTAATTGGCATTTCCTTCATCCTGAGTTACACAAGGATGATTTGACTATACAGGCACATTTTAGCTGACCATAATTTACCTTCATAATAGGCCTGCAGCATTAAAAAAATGATCAAAGGACTGTGTTTGTTTCTGAATGAATTTACATGCCAATTTCTCCTACGCGTCCAAGCGCAAACCCAATCTTTAAAACATGGGCTCTCCATTGTCTGAGTTTGAAACTGGTTTTATTGATTGATTGCTCAATAGATTGATAGATCGTGGTTGCTCTACCACTGAGGTACATTCTCAGCCCTTTTTGTTTTTTACTTTGAGACAGGAGCTTGTTAAATTGCCCAAGTGAATCTCAAATTTGGGATTCTCCTGCTTTAGCCTCCCAAATTGCTGAGATTATGAGTGTGTGCCACCATGCCTGACTGAACCTGGTCTCTTTTGTTCTGATTTCTCTTGATGTTTTATTATCGTGGTCTTATCTTCGTTGGGTGATAATTGCACAGCATATTAGGACAGAAAAGAATGTAAGACATAACTTCAGGACCCAAGCAAGCCAACTGATTATTTTCATCAGGACCAAAATGGAGAACAAATGTGATTCTCATCTTGTCTTGTGGTCTCTTTCTTCCAATTCAGCTTCTTTCAATTTCTCTGACTTGACTTTTTAAAAATTTTTTGTCCAGAGGTATAATCAGTGTGGCAAAATCAGGTGAATCTGAAACACTGCATGCAATCTTTTCCCTAGAACAATTAATGTATGAGTGGAAACTGGTATTTCCAGGTTCTCATTAGTAAGGTGTGGCCATGGATATGCTTTTGGGTCAGGTTGTACTCGCCTCATTGTCTTTATCTTTGTGACTCAACTGAATACAAAATTGCCTGTAAATTTAATGAATGTTCACGTTGAAAAAAATTCATGTTTAGAGCACACATTTTTATTCCTTTTCTACCACATTGTGACTTAGATTAAGTAATCCTTAGTAAATTATTTACATCAGAATATACTAAACTATTTGAACAAAATTCATAATTTTTATGTACTAAAAGTGTTTTAAAAGACCTAAAATACTGATTAATAAATTAGATTTTGATGAAATCAAAACTCATCAAACTTTAATGGAGGAGAATCATTATAAATGGTAAACTGATGTTCATGGAGTTGTAAATATTGTATAGTAATCACATATTTTATGTTATTGAAATAGAGGATATACTTTAGCAAAAATAAAAGCTAATAATTTAATTGTGTGAGTGTAGAATCAGAAGACAGGCTCCCAGAATTACTGTGTTTGTAGAGAAAAATGGTGCAATAGGAATTTGGACATACTAGAAGAATAAAGCCTATAGAAATAATCCCAGAAGCAGGCATGCCATACCTTACATTGAGACAGTATGAAATGTGAAGAATCTTAAATTTCTAGAAAAAAATGATGTATCCATTTCCTTTGTTAGTCTCTGTACTTTTTACTCCACCTCTCAACTGAAACTTTCAGGGAGGTCATCAAAGAATTTCAATATGCCAAATTTCTTCCTCAAGGAATCTGATATTTGACATTATTGAACACTTCTTTCTGGAAATTCTTTTCTTTTTAGCTTCTGTGATGTTGCTGTTGAACAGTTTTCTGCTGCTTTTCCCCATCCTTTATCCACATCTTAAATAATAATGCTCAGTGTTCTGTACTTTCCCCTTTTTCTTTAAACACTCCAAAAAGTCAAGGACATATATTATGAATCAAGTCACGCATGCTCATGGCATGTGCTACTAATTGATTTTGGCAATTTTCTTCTAGTCCTAATTCTGTCGTGGAATGCCCCAAAATGCTTCAGGCAGCCACCAAATAGTCACAGTTTCTACGTAAGAAGTGATTTTTTTTTTTCCTGTTCCAGCTTGGATGATCCCATCTGGAATCATGCCTTTAAATTCCAGAAAGCCTGGTGCTCATTTCTTAGTGCCTTCAGTACCTTGCATAGTGCTTGGAGAATATGGTCTGAATTGTATAAATATTTGAAAAATAAATGCTAAAATGTTACCTTAGCTAATAATATCTGACTATGATTTGACGTATCATGAGAACTGAATGCAATTAAAATTGAAATATAGTGATCATAGAGAATATATAAAATAGTGACCTTCCTATGAGATCTTCATATTTTGAAAAAAAAGTTATTTCTGAACAAAAATTATTCTCGAGACAATACTTCAAAATGATCATTAAATCAGCAAGCTTATATCCTGTTCAATAATAAGAAATACTCCAGGGGGCTAGGGGAGCTTGCATTATGGTTTGAGGAGTTGGTAGCAGGCCAGTCCAGGGGGATAGTGTGCCTTGACATTGTGAATTCTTATCCAGTGGCCAGTGAGAATAAAATGTGCTTTCTACTTATTCCTAGCCAAAGTTAAAGTAGTGACATGTAATTTTCACTGTACTGTATAAACTTCTATAAAAATTAAAAATCTTTAATAATCAGGGTAGGGCTGGGGATTTAGCTCAGTGGTTAGAGCACTTGCCTAGAAAGTGCAAGGCCCTGAGTTCGATACCCAGCACCAAAAAAAAAAAAAAATTTTTTTTAATAATCAGGGCAACAGCCTAGTATTTTTCTGAAATTAATAAATAATCCCTAAAATGTTTACTACAAAGATGCTTCCAATAGAACATTTATAGAAATAGACAAAAGTGCTATAAACTTTGAGCCTATTTTTTTCTCCTTCCTCAATGTCTTATTTTTAGTTTACTGTAAAACAGAGAAGTATTTTCCACTAAGGTAATATTGCCTTAACTGCTTATTTATATCTGTCTTTACCATTTTTGTTATATTCTTAGAAGAATGCAAGATTATCTAGCCTATAGTGCTAAATAAGTGCTAAGTGTTAGAATTATATATTATCAAAGATACTTGGGTAAGAATGAGAAGTTCACATTTTTTAAGCCTCCCAAAATGGCAAATTTAACTACTTCTGCCTTTGTGTATTCACTCTATTATTTCACTTTTCTCTGATTTGTTTCTTTTGTTTTGAAGATAGAAGAGATATATTAGTGAGAATTTTCTGGAAGTTTTTGGACTCAAAATGTTAACACATTATTACTTTTGGACGCTCCCAACTCTTTTTATTACTTTTTTTTTTTCTGTTTCTGTTATAAGTTGAGACCCTTCTTCGTTTGGTCACTGTGGGTTTTTTCTTACTGTTGCTTTGCACATTGCTAATTTGTCTATTTTGTTCATTTGACAGCAGTATAGGAGGGTGGGCAAAGACACAAACTTTGGATTACTGTTGGGGGATCAAATCTGAGGTCTGCCATTTACTAGCTCTGACTTGTGCTTCCGTTTCCACATTTATAAAATGGAGATAACAGTAACACTGTTTTTCAGAAAGAAATTATATTATTAGATTAGTTAAAATGTATGGAGTCTTTAGAACAACGCCCGTTACATACATAGCACTATTTATTTACACTTCTACTGTTATATATTTTTGTTTTCTCGTACATTGAAATAAGTGATTTTACTACCTGGTTCACTCTGTTACACTATTTCTGAAACACTGTAGTCATTTTTTATTAAACATTAAATCTAAAAAGTTGATTACTGGACTGTATTTTAGTTACTTACGGATGGTAGAAACAATAGAAAAGAAAAAGGGCCATTAATGTATTTAGCAGGTAAGCAGTTTGGAAAGGGTTTCCTTGCACTTTTGATATATTCTGTTGCCTTGTTTAGTATGTGACTTGACTATAGCATTTATACTTCCTACTTCATTTTGCTTGTCTCTAGGTTTTCTGAGTCTCTCTCCTGATCTTGTCTTTTGGTCACAAATGCCTTTTCTTATCTGTTACCATCTGGAATGATGTTGGTTCAAGACCTTGCCATTTTTGTGCACGTAGAGGGAACTTCTGCTTTCCTGGCTCTAGATAGCAGAGAGATTGGCTATTGCTTGTTTATGCTTTCACAGAGCTTTAGGTACAGACTTATCTTTCATTTCATTTGATTGTGGGGTTAGGGTAAAAAGATCCTGTCAAAATCAGGAATATTGACTTCTCAGGAAGCTCTTGCCTTGTAAAGATTAATGGAACTTTTTCAACAAGTTGCATTATGGACTTGGAATTTATGTACAGGCCCCATTTTATATGGGGCCTAGCCCTTATTTGTTATTTATACTTCCTATCCCTGCATCCTCTTTCAGTAGGAGTGCTTTTTCAATTAGCAATAATCGCACCTCGGATAAACCTCATTGGCTACGATACTGCCACTGCCCAAAGCTAGTAGTAGTGCTTTTTAAATCTTGGAATTATATAGCAGAATCGAAATAATTCTATTTCAATAAAATCAGCATTGCTAAATGGGATGGATGGCTAAATTAATTTTTTATAGTGAAAGTAAAAAAGAACACTAATTTTATATCAATCTTTGCCAAAAATATTTCTCAGTAGTGTGCATCCACTTTCTTACCTTAATGTTAAGCATGAAAAATTAGTTTGAATCAGCATTGGCTGTAGGACCTAATGTAAAAAATAATTCCTTTGATACGTTTGTTTTCTGCTAAAATAGATTTTTTTTCAGGAAAGAAAATTTGTTTCTTCAGCTCTGATTAATTGAAGGTTGGATATTTTTCTCTTAGCTCTTGTTTATATGCTACCACACTATGGGGTGTGACCAAAATATTTGATCAGTCTGAGTCACTGTGGCTCATGAGGTCAGTTACATAAGTAGAGGTCTACTATGTCCTAATTTCTGTGTAGTCGGTCTACATGGGAAACAAATAATGAGCCAGATCTTTTAGTCATGTCTATTCCATGTCTAAGTGAACATGACAATCTAGAAACAATCAGGGTATACTTCTTTAAACAAATTAGGCAGCATTTCAAATAGTCACACTTGTTTTAATAATAAATATAACATACTCCCAGGTACTATTACCCAGATTTTGCACAGGATCTGAGGACTATTAAATCCTTAAAATGCAATTATGAAAGGTGAAGGAGACCTTTCTACTCTTGCCTTCCCTCTTTCCTCAGAGATGATGGTCCTGAAGATGGTATAAGCATAAGTTATCTATTGCTGGGTGAAAAAGTATTACCTCCAAAACTAAGTGGCTTAAAACAATCACCACAGAGCTGGGAGTGTATTATCAGTTGTAGAGCACTTGCCTAGCATGCACGAGATCTTGGATTTGATCCCCATCACTGAGAGACAACAACCACCAAACCTTATTGCTCACAAGGCCACAGGTCAGCTGGGTGGTTCTGCTGATAAGAACTGGGCGAGACTTATCTTTCCCAGGCTTGCTTATGGTCAACTGGCAGGTCAGCTGGGTGCTGGCTTGTCTTAGCGTGGCCTTAATCACATGTCTGGCGGTTGGCTGATTGTAGGCTGGGGCAGTGGGGCTGTCTGGGCCATGAGTTGCTTATCATTTACCAGATTAGCCCAAGGTACCATCTGGATTCTAAGAGGGAGAATAGAATGGAAGGGTGCAAGACTTCTGGAAAAACATTTCTTTCTCTGCATCCTGTGGGTGAAAATGAGTCACAAAGACACCAAATTCAAGGAATGGGAAAATAGATTTCGCTTTTTGGTTGAAGGAGTAGTTAAGTATTTTAAGGGGGAATGGATTTCAATGAAGGGTGGAAAATTGTGACCATTTTGTGATCTGTTGACACAGAATGTGTATTTTTTCCATGCATATATTTTATATATTTAGTAGATGAGTTTCTGTTTATAAATAATATTTCATATTACTATTATTATTAGCATAATTAATATCTTATTCAATAAATGCTTTTGAACACTGTTTTCTTTAAATTCACAATCATGTTTTTGACACTGTTTTGATGAACTTATCTTATATAAAATATCACAATTCATTCACACATTCTTTTGTTGATGGATATTTAAATACATATACTTTCAGCTTTACTGAATATTGCCAAATGTTCTCCTAAGTAGGTAGACAAGTTTACACACCCAACTAGGGTGTATAACAATTTCATTTCCCCTACATCTTTACAAAATTACAGTTTATATTATCAAACTTACTTTTTTTGTGGAGCCAATTGGAAATTTTTTTTTCTTTCTGTATTAGGGTGGAACCCAGGGCCTCATGCAGGGTAGGCAAATCTTCTACCACTGAGCTACACTTCTAGGCCTGAGTAGCATTATATTAATTGCATATTAATTTAGTAAGGGTAAGCTTATTTTAATGTGTGTACTTAGCCAGATAAGTTTCCTCTTCTATGAATTATCTTTTTGTCTATTTTAAATTTTTAAAAATTACATGTTTCCACTGAATTTTCTTTTTGATTGGTAGTGTGGTTTGAAAAATATATAAATATTGGAGACCAGTCTTTTTTCAATTATATATATTCTCTTTTAGATGAATTTCATTTATTGTCTTTTCTGTTTTACACATGCTTTTTAATATCAGCATAGCAGCTATGTCAGGATTTTCTTTATAGTTTGTGCATTTTTTGTCTTGTTTATGAAAAAATTTTATACCAGGATGTTATAAAGTTATTTTCCTCCAAGATTTCATAGTTTTTCTTTTTAGTTCCTTATTCTTTTTGGAGTCTACTTTGTATATGATGTAAAATAAGGTTTAAATAGAAAGTCAATTATCCTAGCATAAATTTTTAAATATTCCTTTCTCAACGATTTGTTATGCCAGCATGTCATATTCCAAGTTCCAGTGTATACATGTGTTTGTTTCTAGGCTTTTAAGTCTGTTCAGTAAGTTAACTTTTTCATCTCTACGCCATTGCTACAAGGAGTGATCAAAATATATAGTGGAAGTTTAAATTAAAAAAGATTACAGTGAAAGACACACTGCCATGGTCCCCCTCAAAATACTCCCCTTTGCTTTGAAGACGCTTATCTCATTGTTCTTGCCACTTTCTGAAGCAGTTCTGGAAGTCCTCTTTCATGGGTGTCTTTACAAGCAGTTATAAAAAACATGGTAAATGCTGCTGCTGAGTACCATCCAACAGAAAGGCAGGTTCATAAGAACATTATGGTCTGTCCTCATCCACTTTATTCACTGGATCCAGCACCATGCAATTTCTGGGTCTTCTCCAAAGTCAACATGACAATGAAAGGTAAACATTTTGAATGAATTCAGGACATTGAGTTGGCCATGACAATACAACCAAAGATACTCACAAAAGAGGACTTCCAGAAATGCTTCAGAAGGTGATAAGAATGATAGGATAGGGGGGAAAAATGGTAAAGTGTAGTTACACTTATTGCAAATAGGGAGGGGTGGGTGAATGGAAGGGAGGGGAGGGGAAGGGGGGAAGAGGGGGGAAAACCAAGATGTATCATGTACAGGTACAAAATAACCATGTTCATTATGATCATTATGTATGCAATGTACCAATACATGTTCTTGGTAAAAAATAATAAAAAAATTAAAAAAAAAAAAGAAGTAAGGGGGAAAATTCTAAGGGGGATTAGTGGCAATATGTCTTTTATTGTAATACAATTTAAACATTCATTGTAGTTTTTAATCACACCTGACTGCAACTTTACAAAAAGTTTCCTCTTTGACAGTGAAAATATTCTTCCTTAGTCTCCTTCAGAATTATGTTAGCTCTTCTTGGCCCTTTGATCTTTCTCACTAGAAGAGGCTTTTCAGGTTAACAGGTAGAAAATCCCATGGAAAAGAAAAGGTAGAATAAGGTAAGGGAGGCAAGGGGCAAGTTGTAGTATTAAATAGTTTGGTGGTGGTAGGTGTTGCTGAGAAGTAAGATTTGCATAAAGGCTTGTAGGAGGTAAACAAATTAGCTAGAGTTTAATGGAGACGAGTCTTCCAGGCAGAGAGAACAGGTAGTGCCAACATTCTTAGGCAGTTGTCTTTGAGGAAGAGCAAGGACACAAGTGAGACGAACAGAACGAACAAGGGGAAATTCCAAGAACTGAGGTCAGAATGCTCACAGTAAGCCATTGTAGGCATGTTGACTTTTGTCCTGTGTCATTGCAGGGTTTTGAGTAGTGTGGTAATATGATTTGACTTGTTTTCGCCTACATTGAGAACTGAATATGGGAAGTAAGTAGGGGATGGGGGCATAGTCATGGGACTTGCAATAATCCTGATGAGGGATGTGGTAAACAAAGGTAGTAGCAGTACGGTGTGGAAAGTGGCTGCTTTCTGAATATATTTTATATGTAGAGTCAGTAGAATTTCTGACAGGTTGGTTGTTAGGTGTGAAGAAAGAAAGTAGTCAAGGATGACTCCAAAGGTTCTGATTTGAGCAAGTGGAATAAAGATGTGCTAGTAGCTGGTTTAGGGAAGACTATGGGAGGAGCTATTTTAAATAAAGATGAAAATATGGTTTGGTGCATACTAAGTTTGAGGTGTCTATTAGACAGCTACAAAGAAATGAGTCTGGAGTTGGGTGGAGGAGTTCAGGATGGGGATATAAATTTGAGAATAATCAGTATATATTTGGCATTTAATGTGGAGATCAGATGCACTCATCTAGTGAATGAATCTAAAGAAAAGTGTCCGAAGCCTAAATTCCTTTTAAGCCAAAGAAACATGCACAAGAAATCTTTTTGAAATGTTTTAAAATAGATCGTAGTGTAGTTGTGTGACTCCGTAAATAAGGGTCAGTGGCTTGTAAATTACAAGTCATGTTTATTGTATGTAAATTATGTCTCAGTTTAATAGGTTCAACTATTTTTAAAAAATATGAAAGAGGAAAAAAGGAATTAAAGAGTTGAGGGTAGCTAGCAAAGGATATTTGAAAAGGAGTGGCTAGTGTTAAAGAAATAAGACCAGAGACCATAAGGGTCCTGGCAAACAATTCAGTATAATTCTCCTTCTTTTTGTTTGTCATTCTTTATATTTTTCACAGCTTAAAGCTGGGTAGGAGAAATTAAAATCGTATTACTTTCATTTACTAGAATATGTTCCTAATGTGAACATCCTTATTCTGCTGGCTTGTTTTGGAGCTAGCAAATTAACTTCAGTTTTGCTCAACAGAATTCTCTCAGACTAAAACAACTGCTGAGTATTGGACGAAAAAGTAATGAAAAGGGGAACGGGTGACTTTGGAAGAATTTTGCTGGGATGAGCTCTGCGGGCAAGAGTGGAGTCACCTGTGTGTCTGTTCACTGTGGTACACAGCCATGGGTGGTCCTGGCTGTTTTTGTAAGCAGAGAAGCAAAGATTGCAGCAGTTTACAAAGACATTAAACAAGTGCAGCACATCCTGTGGGACTGGCTTTTTTGACTTTTATAGAGAGGCCTAAGACATGTAAGCTATGCTTTGTGACCTTAGGAATTGTTAGAGTGAGAGGTACCAGTAGATGTCTATCTTTTGATATAAGGGCTCTGGTGGCATTATGCAAAGCAACAGAGGGCTTGAGTCATTGCTTCACAGAAACCTTCACTTTAATGGGTGTGGTGAATTGCAAAACACATGAAGTCACTTCCTAGAGATGTATTTAGTAAGGCAAGATTAAAGAGAGGCAATACAATTCTCAGGATCAGAATAGTAACTTGTCAGCAAGTACATATTTTAATTATTCCTCTTTTCTTCATGCTGATGAATTATGTAAAAATTTGAAGCCCCAGTAAGGAAAATTAAAAATGAATTAAGAATATTGAAACACAAAACGGAGCAAATGTATCCTAGGTGGCAAAATAAGTAACAACAAATTCATGCCAGCCTTCTATATCATCTTCTATTAGGTACTGTGAATTAATGTGGTTCTTGTAGATGAAATAAGTGAGTTGAAGGTGTAAAGTAGGAACTGGGTCAAATACTTGTATTTGGATAGATTAGAGTTTGGAGCATAATTCACTTTAATTGCTACATTATTAGTAGGAAAGAGAGTATTTGTTTTATTACATCTCACATAAGCAGTTCAAAATTATCTAATTTATATGGGTTATTTGGTTAGGTAAAACATTTATTGGCTAATCAACAAACCACAGGAAGCTGTGAAAAGCAACTTGAACATATTGCTGTGGTTTTTTTATCTGGTGGTCAGGCATCACAAGTCACAGCTTTGAAGAGGACTTGACATCAAGGAGGGGTTGGAAATCTGATCTACTGTCCTTTGAGGCAGGATCCGTGTGGGATGGAAATCAGCAGGAAGAACCGAAGGGCTTAGCTTGCTGGAAGATGTCTGGTAAGATGACAATCTGTAGAGAGGGTTCCTTTTGAAGCATGGTGATTTCATTCTTGGCCCTGGAGGGACACTTGCAAAGGG
Source organism: Hystrix cristata (assembly GCA_004026905.1). Lineage (NCBI taxonomy): Eukaryota > Metazoa > Chordata > Mammalia > Rodentia > Hystricidae > Hystrix > Hystrix cristata. Next base: position 123,520 of record PVJO010002188.1, on the reverse strand, counting down.
ACCATGCAGGAACCAGCCGGAGACCTGGAAGCTACGTTTCCTGTGAGAATAGTCCTTCCAGTGGCATTATACTTATAAGTGGATTTCTCCTCTGTGCAGGCTGTACCTGACCACTTGTATGTCACCTGACACAGTCAGTGGGCTATGGACTAGGGGTGGGGTAGCTGTTCACTCATCTATCCACTTAAAAGGTTTCACTGAGTTCCATCTGTGTGCTAAGAATAGTTATAAGGATGAAAACCTAAGCATGGTTCCTATCCTCATTAGTTTTAGAAACTTGTATAGAATTAGAACTTGTGCACGGGATTCTGTGATAGATCACAGTGGGATGGGGTGTGAAGGGAAGTGAGCCTATGGAATAGGTGGGCCAAAGGTAGAAGAGGGGAGAGAAAGGGGCCAGGAAATGGTCTTGTGCTCTAGCAGTGAAGGTGACCTTGCTTAAGGCATGATATCAGGCTTTAAAGAACAGGAGTCCAAGAAGAAAGGTCACCTTTGAGACTGGGAGCTCACCTGGGGGGCAGCAGAAGGACTGCAGGGTGGGGGATACTAAAATTTAGTGTAGCACAGCTACACACAGAAGTCAGTAGGAGGGGCAACCTCCAAATGCCTCTGGGGGAAAGGATCTGTTCACATTTCCCCAAGTGTCAAAATCCCCTGGGAAAAGTAATTTAAAAAAAAAAAACTGCAGCATTAGTTACCTGCTTATTTGGAAAAATAGCACAAACTTTTAAAACAATACATAGAAGTATATAAGGTGAGAGTGAAGATTTTGGAGTACTCATTAATACTGTTTCAAAATATAAATATTTTCAAGAATTTATAGCTATTAACTCATTTAATCCTCTCCACAATGCCATAAATACCACTACCCTCAGTGCCCAAATGACATACATGGTAAAGAACAATAATTTGCTCAATAATTTGCTCCCATCAGAACAAATGGGAGTTGGTATTTGAACTCGAATGCTTTGTTCTTGGAACAGTTACACAATTTCGTCCATCTCCTTGTCCATTCTTGTACTCTGTATGTGAAATATATTAAAATACAGATATCTGGGTCTTCTCCCAGAGTTACTGAATCTTTATCTTTGAAAACTGGACTAGGACTCTTTTTCTCTGGTAGATTTTTCTATGTATTCTGTAGATCAGCACTGGGAAATACAGAGTAGCCTTAAAACTTTTTAGTTAGGGTAGTAAAGCCTTATAGTTTAATGACTGTCTGTTAAGTAAATTCAAAGGTTATCTGGAAGCAACTGTGGATGTTGTGTGTGTGTGTGTTGTGTGTGATACACACGTGAAAAATGCCCAGAATCAGATTGCAAAGACATAGAAACCCTGAAGGCAAATACAGATCTGAGATGATGCTTTAACCACCTGGGGCCAGAAATACCTGCAGTCAGAAGTAAAGTGACACCTGTAGGGCACATTGGTAATTTTTAGGTATCTTTAGCTGATTGTTTAATAAAATTGTTTTATTAGTTTGCCTAGGCTGTAAGAACAACAAGAAAATTCCACTTACTTTTTCCTTTCTTCTGAATTCACGATTGAATACCACTGAAGAATGAAAGAATTCATAGGTCCATTTGGGGCCTGTGATAGGGCCTAGCCAGGAATGGCTCCATGTTGCCATCTGGGAGGTGCAGTGGTAGACTCACACAGGAACACTCCGACATGGCACCGTGAGATGTACTATTACTTCATTTTTGTTTCATTAAAGTGGGCCCAGGATCTTGTGCTCAGTTTTACACATTAAAAAAAAAATCCATTTCACTGATTCATCTTCAACCACCTGGCAACAATTTAAAGTCTAAATAGAGAGGGGTCCTGGTGCCCCTCTCCTTGGACAGCGCTGAGTGAACCCTGACGTGTTTTTTTCTTGAACTATAATTTCCTTTGACTCTTTATGAACCAGGGCCCTTTAGTAAGCCTATTTGCATTTACCATTAAAATAAATGAATTTTATTTTCATGGGTCTGTGAGGCAATTTTAAAAGCCATAATAAAATGGGCAATACTTGAATACATGTATTTAAGGAAAAAGAATTAAAAGTGAGTGAAAGAGAAGGTTGCCCAGGGACATCTTCCATATTCATAACCATTTTAGTGTCTGTTCCTCATTGTTTTAGTTTTGAAATAAGCTTCTAAGACTTCCTTTACATTGTCTTTTACTTTAATCCTTTCTTCTCCCTTTTTAAAACCTTTTTTAAAATTTTAATTGACTATTTTTATTTATGCTTTAACAATCGGAGTTTTAAAGGCCATGCTTCTCCATGATTGCTATTATTATGTCCTCAGCACATGCTAGAAAGTAGGACATTTTCTTCATTTTTGGATACTGTTTCATGATTTCATTTGTGCTTTCTATTTGCTTTTTGCTTTACATTTCATCATTTGCCACCATTTTTTTTTTATACCTCAGGCCATTTAGTACCTTCATCCACTCATCTTCCTTTAGTTACTTTTTTAATTACTGTGTGAGGTTTCACAACTCACTCAGTTTTCCTCCTCAACAGGCAGTTTTAGTTGCGAAACTGAATTTTTCATTAGTCTCTGCAGAATCTTGTGGTGTTTGGGTGACAGCTCTCCTGGTGGGCAGTGACCGGCTTGTGCAGTGTAAGGTGCAGGCCCAGGTCAGGCGTGGTCTCTCCCACAGTTTATTACTGGGTACAACGAAGTGATAGGGTTCAAAGAGCTCTCCCAAGAACAAATAATGTGAAATGTGAAATAAACGTGAAAACTGAATGGAGAACTCTTGGCTTGTTTGCCAATTAGTTATCCATCAGAAGTTGGTCCCTTGGCAATAGTCATCTGCTATCAGATAGAAGAATAATCATCTTCTTTCAGGAGTCTTAATAAGTAAATGAATAAGTACTCTTCTGAATGCCAATGGTGACTTAGGGAAGAGCCCGACAGGGGCTCTCGAGAGAGGGCATCCTTTCTCCATAGGTCGGAGCTCAGCCCAATTGCTCTCTGGATCAATCTCCCTTCTAATCGGATCCCATAACTACTTTCTCCTCACCTGTAATAAAGCAACTAGTGGGCATTACAGTTTCCTAAAGATTACTGAAGATTTAACTTGTTCCGACACATTTCTCAAAGGTCTCTATTTGCTCATGTTTAATGCCGGGTGCTTGAGGCCAATATCAAGCCCTGGCACTGCATCTCTTGGTCATTCTTGTTCAGCCTTTTAAAATCCCACAGACTCTGCCTTTCAGTTAATATGTTTGGTAGTTCAGATGTCTTAGCTGCTCTGGTGAAGAAATCAGTTTAGTGATACATGTGAACACTGAGTATTTATGTGTGACAGGATGGGAATACTGCCTAAGCACATGACATCTGACATCTCAAAAGTAGTCTGAGGGATCCAGTAGGCTGCATTGGTGCTATAAGATAAAATCATCTAGAACAAATACACAAAATCTGTGCAATCTGCCATGTTGCATAATGAAAGTTAATAGAACACACAAGTGACTCCAGTATTACTCCTAATAATCAAATCAGTATATTTTACTCTTTTGTTTCTATTTTTAAAGTTTGAGTATCTCTGATGACTATTAAAATGAATATTTTCCCTTCCTGCCCGGAAGTCGTTTCTGGTCTCCTACACAATACATACGGCAATTTCAAGGCACTGTATATTTAGGAGGTCCTGAGTGTTACCAAGTAGTTGCCAGTCCATTGTTTTCAAGGTCAAACTGTGTATGATTATCATACCAGTCCAAATGTATTCAAGATTTTTCATGTTACCATATTTTTTCTGGTTTAATGATTCAGAGGCTGAATTTTTACATTTTATTATAAGCATCATTTGCATTCTCTTTTACTACTTTCTTATTCTCTGATCTTGGCCATATAACTAAATATATTATATATATATAATATATTTAATGTTACTATTTGAGGCAATGTCTCACTAAATTACGTAGACCGTCATCAAATTTGCAATCCTCCTGCCTCAGCCTCCTGAGCAGATGGGATTACGGGTGTGCATTACCATGTCCAGCTTGTGGCTACTCAGTTTTCTTAACTATAAAGTAGGAATAGCAATAATACTTACTGTGCTTCTCTGAAAATAAGACCTACCTGTACCAAGTTTGTTTTATTTTTGGAGAAACCAGTAGTGTTATTGAGATTAAGAGAGCTAAAGCTGAAAAGCACCTACTAAAATCCTTCATGTAGTAAATACTCAATAATTATTGGCTGTTACTATTAAGAGTGAAATACTAATCTTAAACTCTTCTCAGTTATACATTGAGAGAGGGCAAGAAATAGCTCAGTGAATTTTCTGAATTGTGTGAAATTTGGATTTTTTTCTCCAAGGGTAAACTTTTTTATAAATCTTGTTGTATGGTGGGGAATGTCTTTTCTGAATGGCTGTCTCTGAATTAGGAGCTTGATTTTTAGAGAGTCAACTTTTTTTTCCTCAGGTCAAGAATTTGTATGTGCAGATAAGATGGTGTCAAACTCAATTTTAAAATCTGTCAGAGATTTAAAAACCTTTGTCCCAGAATTTAAGTTAACATGAGGAGAAACTTAATTCTTTATTCTGGGTAGTATTTTGGGGGAGTTTATTTCTGTGTTTCCGAACTGGTCATGTACATTATCTTGTTGCCCTTACAGACTGGTGGGCATCACCTTCCCGAGCCACCTTTGAAAGAGGATCCTGCTGGATACTTTTGAGGCACAGCTAAGCTTGGGTTCTTTCAGAGAAGCATGTGGAGAAATACTTGAACCTGAAGCTGTCATTATGTTGTAGGAAGAACTTTGAACACAAGACTTGGCATAATGCTATTAGAAGGCTGTGCCTTAAGTAGAAGAGGGAAATCTGTTCTAAATTGCATCAGTTGTTTTCAATATTGTTTTAATTTTACCTTCCCGGATGCTTTAAGTCTGTCAGCTTTGCCAGTCTATGCCTGCAAATAATTGCTATGAGGTATGTGTGTTTCATGAAAAGTTGTAGGGTCCTTGACACTCTTGTCAGGAGGGAATAACTCATGGTAAATTCTTTGAGATGCTTATTCAGAGTTGATAATTTTAAAGTTCTTTTTCAAAGAGGACATGGGCACAAATACCCCATAAACTGACATTATGAATAATTGTTATGATAAACTGAATGAGTACCCACCCTTAAAAAAGCATGAAAGCAGTGATTAAACTCTTCTGACTTGGATTAGGGGCATAGCTCAGTGGTAGAGCACTTACCTAGCATGTATGAGCCTAGGGATTTGGTCCCCAGCATCACAAAAACAAAACGCTAACAAACAAAAACAAAGAAAACGCCTTATGACTTATCTGAATGGACTTTAGAAGATTGCACGCAACTGATAGAGAGCAAAGCTAGCACGATAGGAGGAGGAACTTTCATTTGGGGAGGTTCCAAGGGAGAAAAAGGGTCTCTTGGGAATGAGTGAGTTTTCAGTTATTGGGCTTGCTCAAGTGTGACCTGGGTCTCTTCTTGGCATGGGTGGTTTAGAGAACTTTGACTAGCCAATGTCCTTTTTCATTCTCAGCCTCTCGTAAGTGTGTAGTGGAGTTTTCTAGAAGTCACATGATCTGTGATTTTACAAGAGACTAAATGCAGAACTACTTATACTACATACAAGAATCCAGCTATCTTCTATTAAACTGGACATTAAAGAAATATGCAAAAATGTAAAAGGATGCCATTTTCTAATTAATTTTTATTCTACAAAATAGTGAATTTTCATGAAAATGTTATTTCCGTTAACATGTAATACATTTATTACTCTTACTTGCAATGACTTAACATGTAAATATTTACAAATTTTAGTTCTAATTTCTAATATGGTAGACATAAACAGTCACAACTCATATAAACAAATTGTTCAAGGTCCTGGTTACCTTTTGCTGTGTAACACATTACTCCAAATCCTAGTGGTTTAAAACAACAAATATTTATAATCTCCTAATTACAGTTGGTTGGGGATTCAGCAGTAGCTCAGCTGGGAGATTCTGGGTCTCATGAGGTTGCAGACAGGACTTTGACCACAGTGCTGCTGTGGGAGGGCTTCACTGGGGCGGCAAAAGCTGTCTGCAGAAGTACGTCCCTTGCACATGCCTGTTGACAAGAGGTATCAGCTTCTTGCCTGTGTGTCCTTATTGCAAAGCAACTCTCTTCTTCCATACTGAGTAATGAGAGGGGGTGAGAAGGGAGAGAGGGAGAGAGAGGGAGAGAGAGACAGTGAGAGAGAGAGAGCGAGAGAGAGAGAGAGAGAGAGAGCGAGAGAGAGAGAGCGAGGGGAGAGAGAGAGTGAGTGAGTGAGAGAGAGAGAGAGAGAGAGAGAGAGAGAGAGAGAGAAATGGAAGCCACAGTGTCTTTTATGTCCTAGCCTTGAAAGTCACATTCATCATTTATTCATCTTTTTGCCACATTCTACCTATTAGGAGTGGCCACATGCAAAGGAATCTGTTTCCATGGAAGGGGTAAGTATTAGAGAATTCGTGAGCACATTTCAAAAACCAAAACTTCTCCCTTTAAGAGTCCCTGTACTAGATGATCTTAAAGAGTACATTTAACCCCAGGTTTCTACCAGGAAAGGAAATGAGGGCAATGGTTAGGTCAGAATACAGATCTGAGGGTCTCTCTTAAAAGACTTTCCTTTATTACCTTCCTGGAAATTTTTCATTAATTCTTAAAACTAAATTCAAATTCCCTTCAAAAAATATGTAGAGGCTGGGGATTTAGCTCAGTGGTTAGAGTGCTTGCCTTGCAAGTACAAGGCCCTGAGTTTGATCCTCAGCACCAAAAAAAAAAAAAAAAAAAATGTAGACTCCTTCCTCTGTACTACCACTGTGCCCATGCACACATCTGTTATCATACTTTTTATACCGTATTGCAATTATTTTGTCTTATTTCTTCTTATCAGACCAGGAGGTCTTGGAGTTCAGGGATATTTTAATCTCCGTATTTGGTACCTAGTCATACTTATTTATCATTTGGGGTCACATTTACTCTTGTTTTTTTCTCATTTATTCATTCATACCAGAGCTTCATTAGCCTCATTCACTATGTTAGGTATTGAGACAAGATTTATGCTCTCGTGGGGTATTTTAATAGGGAGACAGACAACAATGAGACAAGATAATTTCAGGAAGTGACGCATACTAGGGACACATTGAATTATGCTGGTAGAGTATGGGGTGGCGGCACCTTAGGTGGAATGGTTAGAGCACACTGCCTGAGGAGATGACTTTTGACTTAGCACTTGATGTCACTAGTCATTGTCTTTACTAAGCACCATAAGCCTACAAATCTGGTTCTAGATGGCCCTGCCTGGTGTCCAGGACCTGGAACAGGCCTGGCTGATCCAGCATGGACTCTGCCACAGACTGGCCCAAGCACTCACATCTTGGAGTTCCGGGTGTGGTGGTCTTTGGACAGTCAGAAAATGCCAATTACAAGGTGCCACATAAAAGCAAGAAACAGTTCTGTGGTGGAATCTGTAGGGTCACTGTGGCCAGAAGAGGCACATCTGGCACCTGCCTGTTGCCATATCTGCGGATGGAGAGAAGGGGAGAGTCCTGTTTCTCTGGCAGAAATGAGAGCTCAAAGGAGGCCAGAGAAGGCCCAGGGTCACACGGATTCTGCAGTGAGTATGAGTTTGGAGTTTGTCCTCAAGCCCAGGCCACACGGGCTCAGTGCAGCTACATCACTGCTGACTTCACTAAACTTCAGGCACTTCCCGGAGGGAGAGGGGACACGCATGTTTTCAAGAAGCGGGGAGCATGGCTGTGGGTGTCGCTGTAGTGCGTGTGGATACAGAAACACAGAGGCGTTGGAAGGTGTGGGAGTGGCGGGGCTGGTCCCAGTGAGATGGGGGAGATGCCCCAGGCTTATCCTGGCTTTGCTTGTCCATACTTGTCCCAGCTTCTTTCTAGTCCCATCTCTTCAGACCCAGGTGCCGCTGTCTTCTTTCCCTCCAAACCTGCTCTCAGGGGAAAGTGCCTCATCCGTCCCGGAGACCTGTAGCTGTTTTCTAACAAAGGTGGGGCCGGGCTGGTTTCTACACAGCAGAGGCGCTCTGTTCCAGGGATCCAGAGAGGGAACGTTTTCTGACAGTTTCTTCCTGTCTTCTAAATATTTTTTAAAATAAGTCTTAATATTCTAAAAATAACCAATTAAGAAACCATTAAGAAGTTCCTAAATCCTCCAGTGTTCGTAAAACTTCCTCTGGCTGCGCCCCTGAGTGATCACCCTTCCCTCTTGATGTCATAGCATTTAGCTTCGGTCAAACCCTTACCATGTTTCTTGTAACTGTTTATGCCTCTGTTTTGGACAGCGACTTCTCTTTATTCACTCGTGCTATGTTTTACTTGGGTAGATGCTCAAGAAAGGAAAAAAGAAAAAAAGGAATCTAAAACCATTCACACTAAGGTGCAAGGGGCAGGGCAGATATGTACTTGAGATATTGTTGCTTCTCCAGATAATCCAAATGCATAAGCAATAGGAAGGAGGTTGAGGTAACGATGTTTATTACTTTACAAAGAATTTCTAATAAGAGAAATGCTCATTTCATAGTATTAAGTAGAAAGAAACTGGTGATTGAGTTTAACATAATGTATAATGATGCTAAGAAGAAGGTCTAGACTAGAAGGAAATTAACTAAACTGCTAAAACCAACATTAATCTCTAGTTGGCAGCATAATGGATGATTTTTGTCTTCACCTAGTTTTCTCCATTGTTTGAAGTTTTTAGAATGAGTATATAATTAATGTACAAGTCAGATAAGGAAATTTGGTTTTTCCCCAAAATATATTCTCTCAGAAAAGAGGAGTTGTTTTCCATTTAAATCCTTTCAAAGCATTATGGGATGATCCCTTCCTTCCTTCCTTCCTTCCTTCCTTCCTTCTTTTCTTTCTTTCTTTCTTTCTTTCTTTCTTTCTTTCTTTCTTTCTTTCTTTCTTTCTTTCTTCCTTTCTACAAAATATTATTTGGGTAAGACACATTAGCCTGAATTGACTTTAAGAAACCATAAAATTATAGGTAAGTATGGCTGTCTGCCTAAAAAGGAAAAGGAGCAAATACATTTCTTATCAATTTAACCTTTTCTGGGAAAAAAATTCTCCCAAATTGCAAGCTGTAGATGTTATTGTACATCAGATCTCTGGACTCTCTCTAAAGGTCCCTTTATAGAGCAATACTTTAAATGGCAGCCCTGTGATGATCATGAATAAACTCTTCTGGGATGAGCAGAAACAAATATTGGCAATGTTTTGTGAATGGGTATTTGTGTCTTGGGATAAAAATTCCAATGGCAGAGGCATCATGGTTTAAAAAAAGTACAAATTAGATGAAGAGAAGGTGATGTCCGGAAGACTGTCCAATGACTAAAAAAGTCTCTCTAGTGAAATGGAGGACACTTGCTACTGAAGAAAGATATGCCAACTTTGAGTCAAATAGTTTCAAGGGATGGAAGAAGCAAAAAAAGGACTATTTATAAATTAACGTGCTATTTGTATAACGTGAGTTTAAATATGTATGGCTCATTGAGTTAACGAACATTCAAACTAGATATGTAATTATTTAGTCTGTTTTCTTAAAGCTTTTTTTTCTCTTTGAAGGAGTGGCCTTATATAAGGGTTATATTCCATTCCTGTGTACTTTTATAATAAGAGCAAATCAAAAGCACGAACTTGTTATTCCTTTCAGGGACTCTTAAAATTTAATAGGTAATGTATGATTTTACTTATTTATGTAATTAAACTTTAATGGTGAGATTCCAGGCATCAGCCAGCAGATGTGGGAAGGTACACAGAGCAGAAATCACACGTGCTGGGCCATCTTTGTGGCCTGCGTGAGGTGAGCTTCCTGCAGGGAGATTCTACTGGGAAAAGTTTTTTGTAGGACTGACTTTGGAGCTCTGTTTACAGCCGGGCAGCGGATTTATTGGAAGTAAGGGATTAAAAAGTCATGTGTTAAGAATCTGCTGCATTACAAACTGCTCCCAAATTTAGAGTCTTAAAACAACAACTGTTTATTTGTCACTATTTTTTGCCGTGGTAATTTGGCCAGAACTCAGTGGAGTGTGGATGGTTCATCTGTTTGCCGTCATTGGTGGGTCAGCCAGGCATGATGGCCTTGCTTCTGTCATGCTGGATGGCTGCTCTCTGTCTCCACGTGGCTTCTCTCATCCTCATGGATGGAAACAGTGTTGAAAGGGCATGAAGGGGGAAGCTACAGGGAGCCAAGGCCTGGGAGTCACAGGATGTCACTTGGCCACTTCCTATTGCCCAAAGCAGTCACAAAGTCACCCCATATCCAAGCAGGTAAAGAGACAGATTCCACTTTTTGATGGGAGGAGCTGTAAAGAATTTGTGACCATGTTTAAATTAGCTTATAATATTTCCAAAAGGGATAACAACTTCTGAAGGGGGTAGAGATAAGAAAATGTGTTGTAAGAATTTTAAGCAGTCCAGCCTGGTGTGGTGGCACACACCTATTATCCCTGCACTTAGGAGGCAGAGGCAGGAGAGTCACCAAGAGTTTGAGGCCACCTTGAGCTACATAGTGAGCTCAAGCCCAGCCTGAACTACATAGTGAGGCCCTGTCTCAAACAGCAGCAGCAAAAACAAACGAGCAAACAAAACCAAAATAATTAATCAGTCCAGTCTGATTTAAATAGAGAAGGCCTGTTAGTGAGAAGCTTGCAGTGAAACCAGATGGGCAGCTGAAAAGAGCTAAACACTAAACTCAGTCGGGCCTTTGACTTTGACGTAAGCCTCAGCAAACTCCAGTGCTTGCAACCAGTCTACTGCCTTGAAGAGTTCCTCTGAACTCGTTTGTGCTGCTGTTTTTGTTATTATTATTTTTAAAATAAATTTTTGCTTTGAAAACTTGGAAAACTTTGATTCATTAAAATCCGTGCCCAGGACTGGAATTTACCAAAACCTTCATGGTCTCTCGGAAGTCAGGAGAGCACAGAAGAGGACAGTGGCTCAACATCTGAGCTTGGAGAGCCAGAAAGATTTTAGTTCAAATCCTGCCTTCACTACTTGGCAGCCCCGTCACTTTGAATGAGTCATGTAACCTCTTTGGGTGTCAGTTTCTTCCACTGTAATTTGGGGCTAAAATTGTATCTACTTTTCAGGATTGCTTGAAAAGTAAATAGCAGAATTAGATAAAATCACACTGGCTGGTAGTAAAGGCTTCCTTTAGTCCTTCCAGGCAGAGAGAGATTTTTGCAAGGCTGATTGGACCCTTCGTAGTTTAGAGAGCACAACAAGAAGTAGGGAGACCTTTAACCACAGGTACATTCTAGAAAGGAAATATCAGTTTTTACTAATCCAGTAGAACCAACATCTCCCAGATCATGTTAACTGGAACTAACTTTGGTGGTATTCATGTTTTTTTACTTATCTACAAATGAAAAAAACAAAAAAACAAAAAACTTTTTGGCTCAGTTTAGGTATAGAAGACTGCAAACTGAAGCTAAGGGTAAATGAAACGTTCACCATTTGAGAGAGCGTGGAACTAGATTCAGGAGAACAACATGTTATGTTCTGACTTCTGTTGTGTTCTAGACAAAAGGGTGATACCTGGTTAAGGCTGCATCATGGCTTAAGAGTGAAAGTCACATTCATCCCCATCTTTTTGTCTGTTCAGAGAATCTGGGTAACGCACAAGAATGAGCCTGGCCTGTCCACTGTTGCTTAACTTTCAGAGCCCTACTCAGAAGTATACATTTCTCATTCTTCATCTCCACATCTCACTCCAGTTCTTTCCTGAATTTTCCCTAGAACAATTTCCTAGGAAACAGTCGAATCAGTCATGCTGTCTTATGTCATGTGCTTTAGTTTTATAATCCCAAAGTAGGAAATGGAAAATATTGGCATATAACTGATTTTAAGACAAAAAAAGCAACATTTCTTCAAATGTGGTGAATAAAGTAGCATGTAATCGACATCAATTAACTATGAACATGCCCATCCCAACACTTTAAAAAAAGCATCTCTCAAGAAAACTGAGAGATACATTTTTAATGGTGCCACCTGTGCCTCAAGGCCTTTGAGAACTTTTAACAAGGATCAGTCTATGAAAATAGTTGCTATAAGCATGTATAATAAATTAAACATGAATTTTAAATTATTCATTGAGTTTTCCTGAGGGATTGAGATGCTGTGGGGATAATGAAAATGTAACATTAAGAAGCAATCACTAGTGATTTTAAAAAGAAACCAAAAAGAGGGTGCATAAAATTCACTTTTGCTGAAGAATGAGTTACAAGGGTAACCTTAACGTACATGTGCAATGCAAGACATTGTACTTCGATGCAATTTTATTGGTCTGCATTATTACAAATTAGAAAGAAAAATAATAGTAATAATGATAGATACTATATGAGTTACTTTAATTAGACTTTTTATAAATTATGCTTGTTTTGAGTAGGAGACAACCAGGCAGAGATTAATTTATCTTTGGTCATAGATCTAGGATTTGAATGCTAGTCTTGATGAGGGTAAATCTTATGGTTTTCTCACTCCACCATTGTCTTACCACCTGAAGGTAGATTGATGAAGAGAAATAGCTAACTGCTTTACTGTCAGAGATCTTGGCTCCCATACAAGCTTCTCCTCATGCTAGCTGTGTGATCTTGGATAATTAATCTAACTTCTCTGTGTACCTTTTCTCTTCAAATAAAGGAACAACAGCTTTATCTCCTGCGGCTTTTGAAAATCCTTCCCGAAGATGGGAGGACAGTATTATGGGCCAAATGGTCCCCTTCGCCCCTCCTCCAAATTCATATATTGAGTTCCCAATTCATATGTTGAATTCCTAATTATCATATATTGAATTCATAATTGAATTCCTAGTCTTCAGAATGGGCTTTTAAAGGGATATTAAAGTAAAATTCGGCCTGAATTTAATGTGACCAATATCCTTACAGCAAGGGGCTATTAGGATATGGTCTCACACAGTGGAAAGATCACATAAAACACGGTGAATAGGAGCTATCTGCAAGCCAAAGAGAGAGGCTTCACAAGAAATCAAATTTGCTGACACCTTTGATCTGGGACTTCTAGCTCCAGAACTGTGAGAAAATAAATTTCTATGTTGAAGCCACCCAGTCTGTGTTTGCTATGGCAGCCCTAGGTGACTAATAAAGCAGATAGGACAGTCCTCAGGTTATCTGAAACAGCAGACACTGTGCTCAAGGTGCTCTCTGCAGAAGCCTGAATCAGAAAGACTCCCATCCTTCCAGGTCACTTAAGGTCTCAGGTTTGTGGGGGGTCAGTGAAGGGATGTGAGCTGTCTGAGGTTTGAAGGCACTGTCTTGAGGAAGTCCTCTATTTTAAACATCTTTCTCTACACATCTGAAATTATATTTTTAGCAATTCACATGGGGATTGGCAGCCTTTCTTTGGCCTTCCACAATCTTGTGATAAAATTAGAGTGTACTAGATCATTGAGATGCTGTTGATAACCTGATAGGGATTCAGGGGAAGAATTCCAGGGAAGGGGTAAGGAAAGGAGAGATAAGTCAAACCATCAGGTCTTCTTTCCTCGGCTTTGCCCAGGGCCAACCTTGAAGGGTCATCATCTGTGCTTATAGGAAGAAAGGAGGAGGTTTGAGATGAAGAAAGATAGCTGCTTCCCTGAATGTGAAGCTTTCTGGGTGAGGGGCTCTGGGTTAAGGTGGTTGTGTCATGGTTTGATGATTGAGCATTTTTTTGACCTTTCAGTTTTTGCAGCATTGTGATCAGAAATTTCTGCTTTGCAGATAAGGGATGTGGTGCAATTAAGGAAGGAAGTGTGGGGAACAAACAAAACCAGACATCCTGGCTGAAGTTGAGCAAAACAGAACACTTCTGCCATCCTTCTGTCCAAAGTATTTAACCCTCCTCCCCTTTGTCTTACCATTTTCTCTAGTGTGGTATAGTTTAAAATTTTGCTGTTTTGGTTTGTCATTTGCTTAAACATGAATATAAAGGAAACATTAGCAGTAGTAAAATAAACTTTAAGTAACTTGTAGAAATACTTTTTTTGTATTGAAAGTCAGATCAGATTTGCCCTCCAATAAGATTTTTGCCCCCTCCCCACTCACTTCTCACCTTTCTTCCTCTGGAAACCTTTTCCTAACCTAGTGTTCTGTCCTCATACACTCAGGGTGCTAGCAGTTTCTAGGTTATAGTCTGGGATTTTTATGAGATTGTTGAAGATGGAAAAAAAATCTAAAGATATTATTTCAGAACATAAGTACTAATATTTTAAGGTAGAGAGCTCTCCCAAAGTTTCCAGTAGGTTAAATCTATCACTGATGGGATTTGGGCCTGTTAATATAATGGTGGACACAGAGAAAGAGAAGAATTAGGATGTTTGCATATGGATGAATGGAGTAGAGATAGCCTTGTGGAAAAATTTTAAAAATGCACTCTGTGTGGACTAGAATGTCACTTACTTTAGGAAAGAAATTGGCTAGGTAATTATTTAACATTTCACTTAAAAGTTTTCTTTCTTTCCTTTCTTTCTTTCTTTCTTTCTTTCTCTCTCTCTCTCTCTCTCTTTCTTTCTTTCTTTCTTTCTTTCTTTCTTTCTTTCTTTCTTTCTTTCCTTCCTTCCTTCCTTCCTTCCTTCCTTCCTTCCTTCCTTCCTTCCTTCTTTCTTTCTTTCTTTCTTTCTTTCTTTCTTTCTTTCTTTCTTTCTTTCTTTCTTTCTTTCTTTTCTTTCTCTCTTTCTCTCTCTTTATTTCTTTGTTTCTTCCTTCCTTCCCTCCCTCCCTCCTTCCTTTCTTTCTTCATTCTTTCCTTTCTTTCTTTCTGTCTCTTTTTCTTTTTCGGGTGGTATTCATTTTTTTCCTTTTTAGATGTGGAGGTGGAGTACCCATCTGTCACTGTATGGCCCCGAATGGGGAGAGGTCACATGCAAAGGTGTGAAAAATGCACACCCCATTCTCAGTGTGTGGCCTTCTGGATGAGAGAGGAATAGCTACTAACAATGTGGAAACTGAGGTAATTTAGGAGGAAATACCTTGACAAAATTTCATGTCATTCCTTGTGATGCTGTAATTCTATAAAAATAGGTAGCTTCAGCACTTTCTTCAAAAAACTGAATATATATCTGTGAAGGATAATTAAAAATGTGGAGCAAACACAAGAACAACATGTCTGAAGATAATCTTTTAAAAAATCTGCACCATTCTCTTTTTAGTCTCTGACCCAAACGACAAAGATGAATTTGTCAGTGTATTTGTGTGGTCCTATGTATTGGCAGTCACCTTGCTGGAGGGGTTGCCTGACTTGGACAGAAATGAGGGAATTGCGGATAACACCCTTACAAGGAGTACAAGGTCATGTCTGTCTTTAGAGGGGTTCTAGTAAAGGGCCATCCATTGCATTTCTGATTTCCTCTTTAGCGTGTCTTAGACTTATCATATAAAGTAAATCACTACAAAGTATATTGCATGTTCTCTAGAGAAACAAAGTTAGAATTGAACTTTGAAACAAATTAGTTATTGATGGGGTTAGTCAGTAGTATGTTAT
Organism: Hystrix cristata; assembly: GCA_004026905.1. Lineage (NCBI taxonomy): Eukaryota > Metazoa > Chordata > Mammalia > Rodentia > Hystricidae > Hystrix > Hystrix cristata. The sequence goes on along the minus strand of PVJO010002188.1, from coordinate 108,023 downwards.
AAAAGCAAACACATATTATCTTCTGACCCAGCAGCATCAGCTATGAAATTCTGAACTGCCAGGACCTGGAAACAGCAGGGCTCAGCAAATGAGGAAGCTTGTCTCTCTGGAAGGTGTTACCTGTTGCCCTGTTTGATTCTGTTCCAGAGGGCCATTCACAAAGCAGTAGAACACAGTGAAGAACAGTGGTGGCTTCCAACACCATTCTTGAGGTCTTTTGTGCTAAGGGAACTGGTAATAATCCTTGACTAGCAGAATTAAGAGCAGGCTGCTCCCCACCATCTTGTGTGGGTCTCTTGCTACTCCCGTAGAGGCCCACATTTGTAGGAGAGTGACCATGTCTTTCTTTGGGCCATAGGTGACTAATTGTGGAGATGTTTTTGGCTGCACCTATGCTTTCCTCAAGGAATAGGCTTGGAGGCAGAGAACTGGTTGGTCTCTATGGAAAGCTTTGGATTCTTTCCCCCCAGTAAGTCCTGCATCATGTTAGATCTCTGTAACACAATATTGACTTTTTTTTTGCCAGATAATCTTGGTTTATTGTTCTTATTGGGATTATAATCATACATTGGAGGCATTACTGTTAGCCCAGTTCTATAATGTGTGCTGAGAATTAAGAACTAAATGTAAAATTACTGTTTTATTCATACATTTAAGAGAATAAATATTTATTTACTAGCTACTCAGTGAAGTCATGAAATTGCTGTTTTTGGCCAAATATCACTAATTTCATATGATTTAACCATAAAGGCTCTGTGCTTGACATTGAGGATCTAGAAATGTAGGAAAAGCTTACTCTTTAAAAAAATTTATTTATTTATTTATTTTTACCAAGAACATGTATCGATACATTGCATACATAAATGATCACATTCCTCATAGTTATTTTGTACCTGTACAGGACATATCTTGATTTTTCCCCCCTTCCCTACCCATCCTTTCCATTCCCCCACCCTTCCCTATTTACTGCAGGTTTATTTACATTTTTACATTTTTCCCTTTGTCCTTTCTTTTTCTCTTCCTTCTTTTCTCCCTTCTCTCTATCTAGTTCTCTCTTTTGAATACTATCTTTTTTTTACACATAATATCTATTATACCTCTTTGCCTTTATTGACACGTACAGTTTCTCATATCAGAGAAACAATTCGATGTGTACTCATGAATGTCTGATTTATTTCACTTTAGAGTATGTTCTCAAGGTGCATCCATTTACCTACAAATGTCTCTAGTTTATCCTTTTTTATGGCAGAGTAGTACTCCATTGTGTAGAAAAACCACATCTTCTTTAGCCATTCATTGGTTGTTGGGGATATAGGTTGTTTCTAAGACTTAGCTATTACAAATAGTGTTGCTATGAACATGGTTGTGCGTATATTGCTGTGGTATGATGACTTTATCTTCTGGGAAGAGACTAAGCAGAGGAATAGCCGGGTCAAATGGAACCTCTAGTTGTACTTTTCTGAGGAATCTTCACACTGATTTCCACAGTAGTTGGAGTACTCTAGTTTTCCACCAACAGTGGAGGAGGATTCCTTTTTCCCTGCAACAGCGCCAACATTTGTTATTGGTTGATTTTTGTGACTAAAAAGGAGTGGTTATAGATTTTTGTGACTAAAAACCAAAATTTAAATCTTGGTAAAGTTAGTATAAAATTTATCATAGTAACAATTTTTAACTGTATGATTTGATGACAGTAAGTCTGTGGCTTTTGCTTCTAAACTTGAGCCCACATCTGTTCTCTACTAAAATTCATTCTCTCCAGTACAGTGACCACGTTTCCTCCATGTGACGATGCCATCAGTTGTAAAATAAACCACTATGTTGCTAGCAACATTTTATTAAAAAGCACATTCCTAGCAAGTTTCATTGGGTGTTAGCTATAGGTTATTAATGTTCTATAAAAATATGCATTGTACAATAGAGGACATATGTAGCTTCTGTGTGTCCTCTGTCAATAGCAAGTGTCTGAAAAACTATTTCTAAGGGGAGAGTCACTTTCTGTTTGGTGTTCATGGTGACCACGCTGGAAACCCAGACCTGACTGAACAGTCACAGGAACACTGTGATATTGTCTGGGCAGCCCAAATAGGCATCTTCTGGTGAGGGAGGTCAAGTGCTCTTCTGGCTAATATCATTGTCATGGTGCTTTCACATGGCTTATTTCGTTTCCCTACAATGTCAGCAGAAACTGCAGAATGAATAGACAGCAGTCATCAGAATGAAGCCACAGGTGTCAAGTTGTCTGAAGTAAGTATTGATGTTTCGAAACCAGAAGGACAAATTCTTCTTATTAAGTGAAATTCATATTAAAAAGAAGAGCAAATGCAATCTTGGGACTAAAAGGGAAAAGAAATTCAGCATGTCAGCTTGAGGATGGGGGCAAGTGTAAAGAATGGAGGGCCAGTTCTGTTGTCTGAGTTGGTAATGATGAGAAAGACACTACATAGGCTGAGTCTGTGATCAATCAGGACTTTCATTTTTATTTAAATTTTGGTTTAAGGAGAACTATAACTGGTTTTCAGTGTGAGTTACAGTCAGACTGTGCAGTCAGCTATCACAAAGAAGGGAGTTCTCAAACAAAAGCTATTGGTGATAGATTTGTGTTACTTGTATCCATATGGTTCTACCCTGTTTCCTAATTATGGGCAAGAATTTCTAAGACAGCTGGTTAACTTTATCCATATCCTTTATGACAACAGAAACAAGCAAAACTCATGAACCAACAGGAGGCCTGAGAGGGGGCTGTGGCTTTGTTAACAGTTCTCTGTTTAGGCCGGGGCCGCAGAAGGTAATTAGATGTGTCAGAGCAAACATATGGCAAGGCTAGTGCTTTTGAGAACAGAATTTAGATTTGTAAAAGTCTGAAATATGAAAAAAGGTTTGTAAAATGTGGATAGACATCTGGGAAAACTTTTAACTTTGTTTACCTAGGAGTAGCACTTGATGACTTTTCTCTCAGGTAGAGAGTGTACCAATAAAATCACACAGGGTTCTGCATGTTTTGGGGAACCTAAAAATCACCAGGAAATAATCAGCAGAATATTTACTGGCAACTAATGCTTCAGGAGACCTTTGGGTTTGTGAAGAATAATAAGGTGTCATGACAGTCTCAGAAAATAATTTTTTTGGAGACTAAATCACCACAGGAATGAAAGGAACTAATAGTTCTTGGGCAACTACTATCTGCTGGGTAATTTATATATGTTTCTCATTTTAACTGCATTTTATTTACACTTCTCACTTCAGCCTGCTGGGGAGGGAGGTCCACATTTTTCAGAGGAAGCCAACAAGGCTCAGAATGTTTATGTAATTGCCAAGTCTGATGCTTGAAAATTGGTAGGGCTGGCGTTTGACATTTCCCAGCACGCTAGTGACTGACTGCACTTTGGCCCTGACAGAATAATGGAACTCTCCAGTCCCTTCTAGCCTTGCAGCTATAGGTAGTCTCCTCTTCTGAACTTTCACAGCAGCCATTTGCATATACAATTATATGGAATTTTTAATTTTGAGAAAAGCTATGTCATGAAGGCTTCTAATAAAATTTTTCCATTACTGTAAGTCTTTACTACTAAAATCCCTTTAGGCTCTGTCAGCTTTCCCATTATGTTCCTGTTTTATTCTCAGTCAGATTATAGTCCCTGTCCACCAGGGAAACCTCCAAACTATACAGACAACTTTATTGTTTGTACCTGTGAGCTGTACCCTTTCAATTATTTCATAAGGCTAACACTTAACATTTTTCATGTATAAATAGCCATCAAGGTCAAAAGGGGGCAGGAAAACAAAAGCTCATTTCATTCAGAAGATTCTGTTTTGTCTTGGCTTTGGTGGTTGCTTCCTCATTGAATCACTTCCCCTGAGCAACTAACACTGGACAGCAGACAGAAAGCCAGCAAGAATTGTCTCAGTGAACAACAGGAGACGTAAACAAACTTTGTTTCAGTTCATAATAGTACTTATTTTGCATTGGAAAGTGCGTGTAACTCAGATTACTATAATTCCCCTTCTCATGCCGAATGTAATCCTGGAGGAGGCTATTGCTGGCATCAGGACTGGAGTTTATACTGCATGAAAATCAGTAGCTCATTTTTCCATCTGGACTAGGCCCACAGTTTGCAAATTTATTTCTTAGTTACTCATCCAGTGGTAAATTCCAGCTTGGGCTACTGTAGGACGTAGGCAAGGCTTTGCCCTAAGGTTTGCAAATGTAATACGACCCTTGTTTAAAAGTGTTTTTGCTACTGAAAGTACAACTAGTTCTACTGAGGTTTGTGTTGGCCACCTCAGGCTTGTGGGTTTGGTTCAGTTTGGGTTTAATTCTGCAAAGGCTTACGGCTTGGCTACCTGTGGGACTGGCCCTCACCCGTGTCCTTCCTCCGAGCCGGGACAATTTGCTGGAACACTTGGCTGAAGGTTTCCAGATATTCCTTTGAAATAGTCTTGATGATGGTTCAAGTGTTCTTGGAGGCTATTCACATGTGGGATCTCCCTATGTGGTCTGACATGGCTGCAGCAGCTGCTTTTTTTGATAGGGGAGGTTTTTAAATACTTGAACTTGTTTGCCAGACTGAATTGATTTAATGAACCTTTCTCTCAGGCTTGGAGCCTGTAAATTTCCTGTTGCTGCTGCCACAAATGCCATAAACTTAATGTAAATTAATTTTCTTACACGTCTGGAGGCTCAGAGTAAAACATGAATCTTAAGAGGCCTAATGCAAGGTGTCAGCAGGGCCGGCTCTTTCTGGAGTGTACAGGAGAGAATGTGTTTCTTGCCTCTTCCATGTCTAGAGCAGCCTTGGCTCCTAGTCACACTATTCCAGTCTCTGCTCTCATGACCAAACTACCTTCTCCACTGTGGTCAAATTCTCTCTGCCTCTCACCAACTGGGATTCCGTAGTTACATTTAGGGACCACCCAAATAATTCAGGATAACCTCCTCATCTCAGAGGCCTTGATCACATTTGCAAAGTTGCTTTTGCCATATAAGATGACACCCACGAGTCACCGTATTGGGATGTGAACATTTTAGGAAACCGTAAGTCTATCGTAGAGTCAGATGCATCTGAATTTGAATCCTCACTCTAACCATGTTTTACCCTTTCTAAGTCTTAGATTTTTCATCTTTACGTGGTGACAGTAATGTTTATCTGTCACCGGGTTCATGTAAAATTTTGATGAGTAAAGTCCGTTAAGTACTAACAGTGTATGTAGGTGCTCAGTTCTTATTTTCCTATCACATCTTAAATATCTGAAAAATTAAAGATTGCAATTTGAAGGACAGTAAGCCTGTCAGATTTATAAGCATTTCAGCACAAATGCAAAATACTAAAAATACCTCTACTTAAGTAATTATCACATAAACAAAACAGTGGTTATTATCCAGTTAAGTTTCCAAGGGATATAACACAATTGAGAATGTATTACTAAATTTAGAGATGCAGGTATCCCAATATGAGTGGAACTAGAAGCTAACATTTTTAAATCAGGTATTGAGGATTATTTGATTTTTCTATCTTTGATTTGTTGAAAGAAGCCAGACTGTTATGTGGGAGGGAGAGAGAAAGTGAAAGAAGGAATCATATCAAATCAATGTTTTCAAAACATTGACATTTTTTTCTTTTGTTGCTGATGCAAGTCTGCTGGGACAATTGTATGAAGGCGAGGTGGTCATTTTTCAAGCCAACTCTTGTGGCAGAGGAATGTGGGTGCAGAACAATCCAGGCAGAGAAGACTGAAAAGTGAGTGAAAGGCTCAATATTACATGCTCACAGAGCCATGCATAGCTTAATGTGGTAGGAGTAGATAGGCATGGAAGAAATTTATCTTGAGAAACAGCATGCTTAACATTGAGTTCAGATTCATGTTGCACAAGGAATCTTGGATAACACAATGCCCAGTTCATTTCCTCAACAAATATTCACAGGCAGTTTATTGTGCATGGAAGGCTCTTGGCATATAAAACTCAAAGGAGTCAATTCTTTTCTCAAAGCTCTTAGAGTGTAGAGTAAGAACTTGTGCTCAATTGACTTGAAATGTGAAGAGTTTGCAGTTAAATGCAAGTGGATATACAGTATTTTTTTTTTTGCTCAACCATTATGAAAGTTAAAGGTCATGAACATTGGAGTCAAAACATAATTTAAAGTTCATGTGTTTATTATCCAGTGTTGGTATAATGATGGTTGTTTGTTTACCAAAGATTTGTACTCTCCTTCCACAGTGAGGAATAATTACTGGGCAGTGGCTTTCTAATCAATGACTGCATTTCCCAATTCTCCTTTCCTAGGTTGGGTAATATGACTTGTTCTATGTGTACATTCTGGCACACAAAACTTGTTTGGTGAAGTGGTTAAGAAACAGCACCTTTTTTATCTTTTCTTCTTCACTCACCTTTGGACTCGATTTAAAAACAAAACAAAAAACCCAAACACTGTTTTCAGAGGATGGTGGAGCCATAGATAAAAGGAACCTGGAGCTTTGAATTACCACATTCAGATAAGCTTTCAGTCTACTAGAAAGTTTCATTGGGTTGATGCAGGAGTGACACATTGTAGTGTACTGTTTTAAGCTGCTGAACTTCTGGCATTTTTGTTTCATTAGCTCATGTTATTCAAGTTATTACATTGTTAGAATTCCCTTATCCAACGCGCCAGCTTTCTGGGCCTGGGTCTTCACTGTGTTGGCAAATCTAACTGTTAGACATATCTTCTTTGATAGCTAAAATATTACGAAATACTTTCAATTTTAGCCATTGGTTTCTGGAGAAAGGCCAGATAAGAATATGTATATGTGTTTGTAGAGGCTTCCTTTATGGGATTTTTCAGGGAAGAGGCAACTTTCAGGGGACAGCTCCAGCTGCATGGCATGTTACCTGGAAAGGAATTCAGGAACACATTATTTATTTGTGATCAGATGCAGAAGTGGGCTTTGGAGGGGCTATTTGGAATGCATGATGAGTCTATAAAGGCTAAAAAGACCATAAAGGCTGACAAGGTTTCCTCCAAATCCAAAAAAAGGCATGAGGGGTTTGATGGATCTTTTCATGAATGGTGGTGAGAGCTGATGAAGCAGGAGCTAGAGAAAATAAGCTCTCCCACTCTTTGTATCCTCCATGAATTTTACCTTCTTTAACTCAAGCAAACCTTTGCGCTCTTGTTTTTCTTAGTTTATAGACATCACAAAATTCTTTTTATTTTCATCTAGCTTAATTTAAAATTGAGTAGAATTAAATACAGCACTTCATATGTGGCATCTAGTGCGGAGCACAAGGAGATGATTATTGTAACTCAGGATGTTTTATGTAGGGTAGAGTGTTAGCAGGTGGGGCTTTGAAATGAAATAGACTGATTTCTGCCACTTACAAAATAGGTGGTTTGGGGTAAGATACTTCTGTGAGCTTCAGATTCTACACGTATTTTAAAAAAATACTGTTTTATATGACTTTTGCTGTGTAACAAACCATTACAAAACTCGGAGGTTCAAAAAGATCACCATGTATTATTTCCCAAAAATCTATTAGAAGATTTGCTGATCTTGGCTGGAATCGCTTATGTATCTAATGTCAGTGTGTTGGTTGGGGGCTGGCCTGGTCTAGGATGGCTTCAGCTGTGACGATTTAAATGGGCTCTCAAGTTCTCCCAGGCTAGTATGGGCTTGTTCATATGGGTTCCAAGAGAGGGAGTGCAGAAGCATACAAGGCCTTGTGAGACCCAGGCCTAGACTAGTACAGCATCATTTCAAATTGCATTCTTTTGGCCAAAGCAAAGGGAGTGAAGTTTTCATTTTTCAACTGGGGGTGGCGGGGAGTTAAGTCAAATTGCAATGAATATGGAGAGAAGTAAGCCACTGGAGCCAACAATGCAACCGTCTACCACAAATACCATACCTCTGAAAGTGTTAATAAAGAGTAAATATAAACAAATTACCTGGCACCCTGTAGGCAGTCAGCAAATCTAGTTCTTTTTCTTTCCATTCCTCTTTATTATTTGTTCTTATAAATGAAGTCTAGAAGTTTATTGGTTTTCTCAGCCCCTATGATATTATTCTTGGACCTGAAATAAATCCACATTTTTAAAAAAGTATGAACCTGTATTCCTATATATTCTTGTCCCACATTTAGGATTTAAAAGTTATCTTGTAAAGTTTATTAAATGTATAATAATAGTCTGTATATTTTGCAAGATATTGTGCATTGTATTTTGCAGGTTCTATCATTTTACTTCCAGTCATTCTTTTTTTTTTTCCAATATGATACATTTTAGTCTTTATTTTGGGAAAGGGAAGAAAGTGTTCAAATGGGAAGGGGAACAAGTTGGGGGGAACAGAGGGACAAGAGAAACAAGGAACAGAAGGCAAAAATGGAAACAAAGCTCTTGTAAACAAGGAGGGAGAAGGGAGTGAAGGGAAGGGAGGGGAATGGGAAAAAAAAGCAGCAGCAAGATACATCATGTACAGGCACAAATCCCCCATGATGAATGTCATCACTATGTGTGTCTAAAATGTACCATTAAAATGAAATAAAAAATAAAATAAAATAAAGCTAAAAAAAGAAATTATGCTAACAACTGGGATTGCATGCTTTTTCTGAAAACAGTAGAAACACTTATTTTTTATTCATAAAACATTTATAGAACATATGCTATGCACAGGTACTATACTTTGTAACATACTAAAAATAACTAGTGAATATGACATTGATCATGCTGTCTTGGCACATATGTTCTTACTAGGAAGTAAATCATAAGTCATTATAATTCAAAAGAAAGAAACTATTTAAAAGAGGGAAGTATATGTGTCCTTAAGGAAAGAGACCTAACCAAGTGTTCATTGTCAGGAAAGCTCTCATTGAGGATCTGACATGCTCAAAGATGAGTTGGCCAGTCAGGTAAAATACAAAGAAGAAAAAGAGGAAAATTTACAAATTCTTTCCAGTACCTTTACAAAACAGTCTGACAAATTCCCAGGGACTTTCAATAATAACAACTGCTAACATCTATATAACCCTGAACTGTATTTTCAGTTCCTAAATACCTTTCACATTTATTATTTTAATTAGGCATCTCAAAATTTTATATCATATTTATTATTATGCACATGCTATAGATGAGACTATAAGTAACTTTGCAAGGTCATACAGCTAACAGGCAGAAAAATCTGAGCATTGACAAGCGGAATTGTGTTGCAAGAATCAAGTAGACAGGCCAAGTTTTAGAGGTAGCACAGAATAATTTCTAAAAGTCAGACTACAGTAGCTCTAGTTATTCTTTTTTGCCATGATTTTAAATTGATTGAGATATTTGGACGATTTTTTTTAAAACCTTCAAATTTATTGTAGTTATGCATATGCATTGTAAAAAATATAGAGAATTTTAAAAAATAAAAGTTAAAAAATTTCCCAAATTTCTGCTACTCAAATAAACTACTACTGTATTAATATATTGGTGGTTTATCTATCTTCCTTTATCCTTCCTTCCCTCTCTCAGTTCTTTCTTTTCTTTTTTCCTTCCTTTTCTCTTTCCTTCCTTTATAGGAGAATGCTATGAATACTGTTTTACAGCCTCTTTTCACTTGGCAATCAATTATTAACCTAGTTTCTATGCTATTAAATATTACTCCACAACATCATTTCGTTGCTTGCATATGACCTTATTATACGGATATAACATAAATTAATTAGTAATTCTCTATTTTGGCCACTGTTTTCAGCTTTTTATTATACTTTTTTATTATTACTGTAAACATTAATTTGGATATTTTTACAGTTAAAATTTTGTGCATAATCATGATTACTTATGAGACTATATTATCTGTTAGGTTAAAATATGACCATTTTAATCTATTAATAAATTTGCCAAACTTCATCTCCCAAAAATATTGTCTTCCATACTCTTACCCTTGTCTAGTCTGTATATTGATATTTAGAAAAACAATATTAGCAAATTCAATAGCTACGATGTTATTTCATTGCTTTAATTTGTATTTAGTTGAGTAGAAATGAAGTTTAAGTTTTAAAAAGTACATTTTGGCTTTTTATTTTCTCTTTTGCAAATTTTTAATTTATTTTCTTTTATTATGACCATGTTTTCTTATTTATTTATAAGTGCTTTATATTTTTTGTTTTTGTTTTTATTGGTACATGTTTGCAGTACATAATGATTACATTTCTCATGGGGGATTTATACATGTATATAACACATGTTTTTTTGTCCCCTTCTTCTCTTTTCCCTCCCCGCTCCCTCCAACTCTTTTTCCTTTCCCCATTTGGAAAACCTCTATATTTTAATGACTCATTGTCATATATGTTATGAATATTTTTCAGTTTATCATTTATTTTTAATTTTGATTTTTTTCAATATGTGTGTAATTTAAAATTGTATACAGCCAAATATAGCTATGTCTTTAAAAATGAAATTGCTTTCTTTGGTGTCAGGCCAGCTACAAAATTATACGAATACTCATGTCAATTTTCTCCCAGCAATTTTGTACAGTTAAACATTTAACCTCCTACAATTCATTTTTGTGTATTATTCATGTCTGGATCTCACTTTGCTTATTTCTGTCCTGGTGCTTTCATATTTACATCAATGTGAGCATCATGTTGGAGATTGCCCGGGGCAGAGCCCTGAGTTGAAAATTCCATTGTTTTTACTAGCATGTCATTTAGCATGAATTTAGCAGTGAAGGCAAAGGAATTTTACCATAGAATTTGTGTTCACTCTGATGTGATCTAGTTTCTGCTGCATTCTCATCATCATTGTTTTTTTCAGTAGAGGTAACCACTTCCTTCCCTTTGCTCTGAGCATATGCTTTAGAAATTCAAGAAATATTATAAATCTACTTGTAATTTCAAAATCTAACTAGGCCCACAGGCATTAATTTTTCATATAAAGGCGTTAATTTTTTTTTTTTATTAAAACCATTGTAAGATGTGAGTTCTATGGGTGATTAGATAGAGATTGCCTTCTCATTTAGCTCCAAAGTTCTGGAAATCTGTTCACCTCTAACGAGACAACATGTAGGGTAATATTCTAATGAATACCCAAGTGAGTAAGTAGTTGAGGTAAGATAGAATCTATCATTGATTCCCAATGTGAATTCGTTCAAGGAAACACTTATTAGAAAACTGAGCATTATGTGTACATTTACATAATTAAATCAAAACTGCAAGTCTGCCGTGGTTACCTATGAACACACTGAGTTTTGGGAGAAACTGAAGCGAAGGGATTAATCAATGTGGTAGAGTCAAATAGTCGATTCACAGTGGAACTGAGATCGAAATAAAGGTCTGCCTGGCTCTAAAACACACTACCCTGGATCATTCCTGCCTTTGTTATTCCTGAATGATTTATTGGCTTAAGAATATACCTTAATTGCAAGTCAAATAGCAAACAGATAATGCTATTGGCTAGCAGATGTCTGCCTTCCCTGAGCTTCTAAGGCACCCAAAGTTGGATCACAGATGTTTTGTGCTCCCTTCCTGTGCACTTCTAATTTAATGATGACCAGTAAGACTCAGGAATCTGACTGTTCCAGTACTTTTTTCTCTAAAGTCTCATAATTTCTGATAAAGATGAATTGTCATCTACTGGCTGAAGATTTATAATCCTAAAATTGACTTGAACACATCATATAATAGTGTCATTCCCAATTTTTAACACATATACACTCCTAATAGAAAAAAAATTCACCAGAATTCATTGCAAGGTATACTTCATGTATGAGATAGTAATGAGGCAATGTCTAGTTCTTATTATAGGTCAAAAATAAATAATTCATAACCCAAACAAAAGTATAGGCTTTGTCATAAATGTCATTATTATCCAAGTGCATTAATTACCAGGGGAGCATGCTTTGAAATGGGACTTTTCTTCCTATTTATTTTAGTTTCATTGTTATAGAATCCTTGAGAATGTAGAGTACAACCTATTTTAAAGTGGCTAGAGAAAGAAGTACATTACTAACATTTGGAAAGTGTTGCAAAAAGAAAGTCATCCAAAGTTCAGTTAGGAATATCTGTATCTATATATCTATATCTATATCTTCACATATATATATATAATGTACATATATATAATAGTAGAGTGCTAATAAACATCAGTATCATTAGAAAAGCTACATGAGATTTCAAAGTCAAGCCTTACAAACATTACTCCTTTTTCAATTCTTTGAATTTATCAGTTTTCCCTTCTTATGGATACTGACTTGTTTTGGAATGTGACATAGTAGTAGATGGTTGCAAAGGAAAACTTGAAAAAAGAAATAGGATTTTTGATGTTGTTTATATGTACAAGTATAAAATGTTATTGATGTTAATCTTGTTTTGCTTATTTGGAGAGCAAATGTGTCTGTGGCACAGTGCATTGCCACTGTGTAGTGTTTTATGGGGCCACATATAAATGTTCAGGTATTTTGGGGTGGGCAGGGTGGAAGTGGAGGAGAAGTATTTATCTCATGCAAAGGATATATACAAGCACAAAAGGAAACAGTATTAAGTATGGGTCTGACATAGTGTAATAGATCTTGGACACAGAAGCAGGAGGTCTGGGTCAATGAGGAGTTGTTGAGAGGAGGTCATGCATTTTGTCCTGGGAAGTGGATTTGGGAGAGGAACAAAGGGACTACAAGAGCTTCCAATGGATTGTGAAGGTTAAACCAGGCAGATCACTCTAGATAAGTCAGTGTGATCCCCTCTGCTGGGAAAAAGCTCCACTCAGGTGAGTGAATGTGTGAGTAAACCTCAGGGTGTGACCTCAGGGACCTGCCCTCTTTGGGTGGGGAGAATGTGGTTTTGTACAGTTTAATTTCTGCCTGGAATCATCCTTGTGTGGCACTTTAAGGGCAGCAAGGCTAAGTCAGAGATCTGTAGTTTGCTGTGGAAGTGATTGGAACCAGAGACTCAATGGTAATAAAATAAATGTAGGTAATAAAAAAGAAGAGATTCAAGACTGCTTCAATGCTCAGAGGTTGGGCCAAAAAAGAGTCTAAGAGTGAAAAGAAAGGCCCGTTAGTCTTGAGGAAAGTAAGGAGAGCAGAGTGATACCTTCATGGTAAGAGAAAAGTGTTTCAGAAAGTAGCGAATGATCAGTAATACTAAATATTGGTAAGACACTCAGTATGGTAAAAGGACAGATGGATCCATTGTATTTGGCAAAATGCAGGTCATTGGTGACCTTGACAAGAACACAGAGGAGTCAGAAGTTTGGTTGGACTGGTTGAGTTGTGATTAGGGGATAAGGAAGCAGAGACGGGAGATATTGTTACTCTTTCGAGGTGTTTTCTGTAAAGAGAAAGAAATAAAATGTGGTGACAAAGGGTGTCTTGGGTCAAGGTGGGTGGTTTTTATGATCAGAGAAACTAGATTAGATGAAACCAATTGTGAAGAGTGGGAGAAATAGGTGATGTTGGAGGGCATAATTGCAAGGTGTTGTGAGGACACAAATTCCAACAGCCAAGTGGACCATTGGGCTTTTTTTTAAGAAGACAGGATGTATCTACTTTAGTAAATGTAGATAGGAAGGTAGAAAGCATAGGCACAGAAAAAAGTAGATATGTAGATTTGATGGTGAGACGATAAGCCATTTAAATGGCTTCTTGTTTCTTAGGAAAAATGAAGTGAGATCAAGGGCTGAGATGACACAGGGGTGGTTGAGGAAAGAGGAGAAAAAATGACAGAATTATCTAACAGACGTGGAAAGCAGACACACTGAGGAAGGGTGAATAGAGTAGTCAGTAAGTGTCATGTGTCCATTCATGACTCTGAGTTATGGTGGAACTAGCTAGCAGTATTAAATAGTTTTCAGTAGCAAAATTCAGTTACAAGTCTATGGCTGGAACTGAATTTAATCAGGTTCCGAGGTTTTCCAAGGAAACAGGAAGGAGCAAGATGGGAGGAAGCCAATAAATGGAATTAAGAGTTTGCATGTGAGTGGCTTTCTGGACACAGAGGACAGAGAAGGACTGGAAGCTGATGGACTGGGAAAAATGACAGCAGAGATTGAACAGTGATCAGGTCCTTGTGATCTGCAAGAAGGGGGAGATGAATGAATTATAGTCTGATGGTGTAATCTTCTAATACATTGGATATTATAAAGAAGGAAGGGCAAATGAAGACTTTGAAATAGTGTTGGAAATGAGGTTCATGGGTTATAAAGAAAAAAGCAGGTTTTGCTTGACTCCTTGGAATGACAAAATTTCAGTTAAGGGAAAAGAATGACAAGATTTCAGTTTAGAAAATGTGACGATGAACTGGGAGCTCCAGATGACCCAGTAAAGGAGGGGGATGGAGGAGGTGGACATAGCAGTGGGGGAACGAGGCTGGAGGGAGATGGGTTGAAGAATGATAGGCTCGTGGACTTCTGAGAGTGACTGAGTTGGAAGGGAATATAATGCGTGTGAGTTAGTTTTGATGGCCTCTTAATGTGCAGCCCAGCAGTTTGAATCTCAGTTTCATATGATAGGAAGGAATGGTATAGCTTCGGACAAATGGTGCTATATCAGCTTGCTTGTGTTTCTAGTCTCTTTTGGGGTTCTTATTGTCACTGACTAGCTGCATGTCTTTAGTCAGATACTTGTCTGACTGTCACATTCCTCATTCATCAAGTGAGTCACCATGAGTGTCCATGTGCTGTTTTCACTCTCTGACATGTTACCCTTTTGGCTGTCTTTTGAAATCTTGGACATTCTTTAACAATCACCTCAGAAGCTATCTGTGTTATTAGACTTTTCTTAGCTCTAGCCTCCATTCCAACCAGATATGACCTTTTTTCCTCAGGATTATTGTAAGCCTTTGTGTAAGCCACTCCAGTGATACTTGCCATCTTCCAAGCATCACAATTCATCTGTCCTCCTTGTTGAAAACCCCATGAGAATAAGAAATATGAGCTATTCTTTTTATTTATAGGATGTGCTTGATAAGTGATCTTCAAATTAATCAGTAAGATATATTTCTGGAAGACAAAGTAGTAATGATGTGATGGAGACTCTTAGAAAAGGGAAAAGTACCTTGTCAAAAGAATTCAGATTTCTGTGGAACATTTAGGAAAGTGATTTCATCAGGTCTAATCATCATTTACATAGGTCCTGCCACAAATCTGGAACACTTACAGATATTATACAGCTATACACTTGATTGTTCCATACAGAGAGCCTTATGGGGGTTGAAGACATTCTGCTATGTTAAATGGAAAATAGCAGAGGAAGAAAGGAAGAACTGAAAATTAAAACAGTTGAAAGAGTATTAAAAATACAAGGATAGAATGACATACTTCATATATATCTGAAACTAGAGATGTATCTCTATCTGGAGACAAAATATGCTGTAAAAGTAAACTTTAAAGTTTAATACATATAAAGTAACTAATGAGTACTCTTTTATACAGTATACATTACATCTAGACATTAGACATATAAAATGGTCAAAAATTTTGTCATCTTTTAAAACCTGACCCTACCATTTAAAACTTGGTTTACATCTATTTGCTTTGATTAAACAAACATTTTGTTATTGTATAAATGAGGTATATTTGTATATTAACTAATAAGTCTATTTGTGGTCAGTAACACTGTTTCCAAAAGTTTTAAAAGCTGTAAAGATGTCCTTCAGGAGACTTGAGCTGGCCGGTCTGCAGGCTCCTGGGCTGCTGATCCACACCAGCTCTGCCCCCTTCCAAGGATGACTCAGCACTCGACCAAGGACCCTAAAACTTGAGCCAGTCAGTCTGTAGACTCCTGGGCTGCTGATCCACACTGGCTCTGCCTGCACACCAGCAGGTTGAAACTCAAGTAATGTGGGAAAGATCTTGGACTGAAGGCACCTTTACCCCTCTCTATCTCTTTTTTTTTTCCCACACTTCTCTTCTGATCCAAGCCATCATTACCTAGTAGAGGCAACAATACCCACGCCATTGGGGAAAGTTTTAGAGACATCAAGGGTAAGGAGATGTGGGTGGGCTACCAAGGGTCTCCCAGAGAGCTGCAGGCTGAAAACTGCCCCAGACTCCATGCCTGGAGGCCAGGATCAGCACAGTACCCAGAACTAATCACTGCAGACTTGGCAGGGCTAATAAGCACAGAATCAGGTTTTGGCCTGCGCACCTCCACAGAGCAGTAGACATCAGAGAAATCCCACTATATGTATATGTCTCTGTCTATGTAGATATAATATATGTACATATTTATTTTGACTCTCCTTTTCTTTTTTCTTTCTCTTATTCATTCTGTTACCTGTCTGATGTGTTCTCTGACCTCTCTACCTTTTCCTATCCCTCATTATCCCCCCCCTACATGCAGGGTAAAAAAACACTTTACTAATGGGAAACCCACTACATACAAATTCCTGGTTTATATTGGATTCTGCTTTATAACTGTGTTGACCTTGCTCCTATGGTTAAAGATACAAAGTTAATAGTTACCACAGTCGGGCAATTTCATGAAAGTAATTAATGCTATTGCTATTGCTAATGTACTAGTGTAAAAAGGATATTATACAGGTTATAAACAGTTGTACTTTCTCATGTGACAATACTGTAATTATCTGGGGTAATAATCATTAACAAAGTCCAGGGTCTGAGACAGATACAAAAGCCAAGAACCACATATACCTAGAAGACACTGAAGGAACAGACTTCTCCTTGGAAAGCATCGATGTTTGTCTTTAAGTAACCTCCCATAAACAAAATATAAAACTCAACACTGAGACTAAAAGGGGATAAATACATATAGGTACAAAGAAAATGATGAGGCCCAGAATAAAATACAACCCCAGACCCCCAGACCACCCAGAACAAATCCAGAGGACAATGAAATAGAGGAAATCAGAAAACATCCAACCAAACTTTCAGAAATGATAGCAGCAGAAGTTAAAAAACAGATGGATGAAGCTATAGAGAACAAGAGATGAGAAATAATTGGCCAAGTTAAGAAAGAGATGATGATCATAATGAAAGACCTGCTTAGTGAATTTAGAGTAGACACAGTTAAAAAAAACAGAGGCGCACAGAAAAACAATGGAAAACTTGACCACTCAACTCTGGAAAGAAATGGAACCCATGAAATGGATCCAAACAGATATTAGAGAAATCAAAAACTTCCTTGAAAGTGCATGCAGTAGATAGAAAGAAAGCAAAGATAGAACCTCAGCCCTAGAAGAGAGGACTGCAGCCCATGACCATGAAAAGGAAAACTTCTTAAAATTAGCAACAGACTATGAAAATCAATACAAGAACTGCAAGATGATGCAAAGAAGAACAAGATAAGAATGATTGGAGTGAATGAAAAAGCAGGAGACAATGTAAAGGATCTAAAAAGATTATTTACAGAAGTAATGACAGAAAAATTCCCAAGCATGAGAAGAGAACTTGACATACAGGTAAGTGAGGCATATAGAACCCCAATTACCCATTACCAAAATAAATCTACACCAAGACATATAATAAGATTCTAGAAATTCCACAAAAGAACAGAATACTGAAAATTGTTAGAGGAAAAAAACCAAATCACCTATAAAGGTAAACCCATCAGAATCACAGCAGACTTCTCAACACAAACCCTTAAATCAAGGAGAGCCTGGAGCAAAATATTTCAAGCCTTAAAAGAAAACAATCTCCAACCCAGACTGGTGTACCTAGCCAAACTATCTTTCAAATTTAACAATGAAATAAGATACTTCCATGACAAAGAACTACTGAAGAAATTCATGACCTCCAAACCACCTCTACAAAATATTTTAAAGGATATCCTAGAAAAGAAAAAAGGAAACTATAATTACAAGGACACTAATAAATAATAATCCACCAGGCAAGACAAACAGTTAAACTGAGGTGAAACACAGAACCAACAACAGAAAAGATCTATGGCAAAGATAAGCCAATATATGACAGCTGTAACCATCAATGTAAATGGTCTCAACTCACCAATCAAGACAAACGGACTAGCAGAATGGATCAAGAAACAAGATCCAACAATATGCTGCACAGAAGAGACACATTTTACCTAAAAGGAAATTCATAGACTGAAAATCAAAGGGTGGAAAACAGTATTTCATGCAACAGGAACCCCCAAAAAATCGGTAGCTATCCTAATGTCAGACAAAGTGAACTTAAAACCAAGACTGGTCAAGATGGACAAAGAAGGTCACTACATACTTCTCAAGGGAAAACTCCAAGAGAAAGAAATAATAATCATTAATATTTATGCACCAAATATTGGTGCACCTTAATACATAAAACAAATATTAATGACCATGAAATATATAAACACTAACACAAGTATAATGGGAGGCTTCAATACCCCACTGTCACAAATAGACAGATCAACTAGATAAAAATTAACAACCCCCAAATTTAAAGTCCCAATCCAAAAGTAGGGAACTGAAATGAATAGACACTTCTCAGATGAAGAAGTAGAAACAGCAGATAGACATATGAAAAAATGTTCAACATCACTGGTCATTTGAGAGATATAAATTAAAACAACTCTGAGATTCCATCTCCAGAAAGAATGGCTATTATCAACAAATCAGCCAATAACAAATGCTGGAGGGGCTGTGGAGAAAAAGGAACCCTTCTGCACTGTTGGTGGGAGTGTAGACTGGTGCAACCACTATGGAAATCAGTGTGGAGATTCCTCAGCGAATTAGGACTAGAGATTCCATTTGATGCAGCTATTCCCCTTCTTGGTATCTTCCCAAAAGAATTAAAGGCATCATACTGCAGCGATATATGCACACCCATGTTTCTAGCAGCACAGTTTGTAATAGCTAAATCTTGGAAGCAGCCCAAATGCCCATCAACTGTGGAATGGATAAAGAAAATGTGGGTTTTTTATACAATGGAGTACTACTCTGCCATAAAGAATGATAAGCTTGAGATATTCCTAGGTAAATGGATGTATTTTGAGACCATACTCTTAAGTGAAATAAATCGGACACACATGTTTAAATACTGCATTGTTTCTCTGGTGTGAGAAAATGAAAGTGTAAATAAAGACTAAAATGTATTATATTGGGAAAGGGAAGAAAATGTCCAAATGGGAAAGGGAATGGGGGGAAGGAACAGAGGGACAAGAGAAATAAGGAATGGAAGGAAAAAATGGAAACAAAGCTTTTGTAAGTAAGGAGGGAGGAGGGAGTGAAGGGAGGGGAGGGAATGGGAAAAAAAAGAAGCAACAAGATATATCATGTACAGGTACAAATCCCCTATGATGAATGTTATCACTATGTACATCTAAAATGTACCATTAAAATTAAAAAAAAAGCAGATGGAGTGAAACTAAATGGTGCAAGGGCCATGAAGGTATTGATAAGGAATGTAACTTGTCCCTGGTAAAACGTGTATGAAATGTAAAGAGAAATGTTCAATGAAGTTATAAATCATGTGTTCCAGGAAGCGTGTACTGGGAAGCAAAATCAGTAAACCATCAATGTGTAGGACTGACATTTCAATTCATTATTTTAAGAAGAGGTGAACTTACATATGTACTAATGCTGACCTATTCAAATGGAGAACTTCCAAGCAGAATTACGTCCTTCTGAGCAGGTCTTTCGAACTCTTCAATGCAATCAGGGATGGCTTTGTCAGCCACTTTGTGGATCTCATCACTCTTACGGGAACTTGTGAGTGCTTTAGAATCCAAAGTCTCCTCCTTGGTGCTCCCATCTGCTTACCCCAAGAAAAGCATGTGAAATCTCTCTTGCCTTTGTCATTTTAACATTGACCAATCGCATGGCAAACTACTTCATTTCGTTCATGGAGTAAATTTTGGTTTTTCATAATCTAAAAAAAAAAAAAATTAACAAAGAAATACCAGAACTGAATCAAATCTCCAAACAAATGGACTTAGCAGATGTCTACAGAGTGTCCCACATCACAACAGCAGAATACACATTCTTCTCAGCTGCACATGGGACAGTGTCCAAAATAGACCACATACTAGCTCATAAAGCATGTTTAAGTAAATGTAAGGGAATTGAAATTATCCCATGCATACTATCAGACTATAGTGCAATAAAACTGGAATTCATTGCATTGAATTCCCACATCGGGAAGACAGAACGAGCTCGAATAAACAACTTAATGTCAAACCTCAAACATCTAGAAAAAGAAGAACAAACCAAACCCCAAACTCTTATGAGAGAGGAAATTACTAAGATCAGAGCTGAAGTTAATGCAGTTCAGACTAAGAAAACAATACAAAGAATCAATGAATGAAGGAGTTGGTTCTTTGAAAGACTACATAAAATAGACAAACCCTTAGCCAATCTTATCAAAAAAAGGAAAGAAAGAAAAGACCCAAATCCATGCAATAAAAAATGAAGGGGGTGAAGTCACAACTGACCCTATGAAAATCCAAAGGATCATCAGCACCTACTTCAAGAACCTATATTCAAACAAGATGGAAAACACCAAAGAAATGGACAGATTCTTAGAAACATATGAACTACCAAAACTGAATCAAGAAGAGATAAAAATACTAAATAACCCAATATCAGCCATTTAAATTGAAGATGTAATTAAAAACCTACCTCGATCCTCAGGACCAAAAAAAAAAAAAAAACAAAAACAAAAAACAAACAAACAAAAAAAACAAAAAACCTACCAACAAAGAAAAGCCCAGGTCCTGATGGTTTCTAAATTCAGAGATGATATAATACTACTATTCCTCAAACTCTTTAATGAAATTGAAAAGGAAGCAGTACTTCCAAAATCATTCCTGGAAGCAAGTATTACCCTGATACTAAAACCAGAAAAGGATCCAACCGAAAAAGAGAACTACAGGCCAATTTCCCTAATGAACATAGATGCAAAAATTCTTGATAAGATACTGGCTAACAAAATGCAACAGATTATCAAGAAGATTATACACTGTGACCAAATGGTATTCATCCCAGGGATGCAGGGATGGTTCAACATACACAAATCAATACATGTAATACACCATATCAACAGAATCAAAGACAAAAATCGCATGATCATCTCAACAGATGCATAAAAAGCATTTGACAAAATCCAGCACCCATCCGTGATAAAAACTCTACAGAAATTAGGAATAGATAGTCTATATCTAAATCCAATAAAAGCCATTTATGACAAATCAACGGCCAACATCACACTAATTGGCTAGAAACTGGAAGCTTTCACACTAAAATCTGGAACAAGACAAGGTTGTCCACTATCACCACTATTATTCAATATAGTTCTAAAAACATTAGCCAGAGCAATCAGGCAAGAGAACGAAATAAAAGGAATAAAGATAGGAAAGTAAGAAGTTAAACCATCATTATTTGTGGATGACATGATACTCTACATAGAAGATCCCAAAAATTCCACCAAAAAACTTCTAGATTTAGTAACTAAGTTCAGTTGCATAGCTGGATACAAAGTCAACACTCAAAAGTCAATAGCATTCCTATATACCAATAACAATCTCACTGAGAAAGCAATAACAGAATATATTCCTTTCACAATCACATAAAAAAATAAATACTTAGGAATCTATCTAACAAAACAAGTAAAAGGTCTTTTCATTGAAAACTACAGTACTCTAAAAAAGGAAATTGAAAGGAATTTCAGACAATGGAAAGATATCCTATGTAGGAAGAACCAACATAGTGAAAATGACCATTTTTCCTAAATTACTATACAGATTTAATGCAATTCCAATCAAAATATCAATAACATACTTCACAGAATTAGAGAAAACAATCATGAAATTCATCTGGAACCAGAAGAGACCAAGAATAGCAAAAACAATCCTGGGCAACAGGAATAAGGCAAGGGGGCATCACAATCCCTGACTTGAAATTATATTATAAAGTTTCTGTGATAAAAACAGCATGGTACTGGAACAAAGACAGACCCAAGGACCAATGGAACAGGCTAGAAGATGCAGAAACAACTCTAAACACATTCAAATACCCCATCTTCAACAAAGGATCCAAACACCCTCACTGGAAGAAAGGTAGCCTCTTTAATGAATGGTGCTGGAAAAACTGGCTTGCCACATGCCAAAAACTAAAACTAGATACATGTCTCTCACCATGTACTAAGCTAAAATCAAAGTGGATTAAATATCTAAACATTAAAACAGAAACACTAAATATACTAGAGAATAGAATAGGAAGAACTCTTGAAGACATAGGGGTAGGAAAAAAATTTATGAACAGAACCCAGACTGCATGGGAAACAATATGAAGAATCAGTGCTTGGGACCATATCCTATTAAAAGGCTTTTGCACAGCAAAAGAAATCGCCGATAGGGTGGGGTGAAAACCCACATACTGGGAAAAAATTTTTGCCAGCTGTTGCTCAGGCAAAGGTTTAACATCTAGCATATATAAAGAACTCCAAAAAATCAACTCCCCAAATTTAATGACCCTATCCAAAAATGGACATCTGAAATAAAGAAACATTGCTCAGATGAAGAAATAAAAATACCAAATAAATATATGAAAAAGTGTTCATCATTTGTCATTTGAGAGATGCAAATCAAAACAATGCTAAGATTCCATCTCACTCCATAAAGCACAGCTATTATCAAAAACTCAACCAATAACAAATGCCGGCGGGGTTGCGGGGGAAAAAGGAACACTCCACTGTTGGTGGGAATGTAGACTGGTCCAACCACTATGGAAATCAGTGTGGAGATTCCTCAGAAAACTGCAACTAGGGGTTCCATTTGACCCAGCTATTCCTCTGCTTGGTATCTTCCCAGAAGATAAAATCATCATACCACAGTGATATATGCACAGCCATGTTCATAGCAACACTATTTGTAATAGCTAAGTCTTGGAAACAACCTAAATGCCCAACAACCAATGAATGGCTAAAGAAGATGTGGTTTTTCTACACAATGGAGTACCACTCTACCATAAAAAGGATAAACTAGAGACATTTGTAGGTAAATGGATGCACCTTGAGAACCTCAATCAATCAACCAATCAATAAATCAGACATTCATGAGTACATATTGAATTGTTTTTGTGATATGGGAAACCATAAATGTAAATAAAGACAAAGAGGTATAATAGAGATTATGTAAAATAAAAAAAAGATAGTATTCAAAAGAGAGGAGAACTAGATAGGGAGAAGGGGGAAAAAAGGAAGGGAAAAAGAAAAGAAAGAAGAAAGGGAAAAATGTAAAAATGTAAATAAACCTGCAGTAAATAGGGAAGGGTGGGGGAATGGAAGGGAGGGGAGGGGAAGTGTGGGGAAAACCAAGATGTAGCATGTACAGGTACAAAATAACCATGTTGAATATGATCATTACATATACAATGTACCAATACATGTTCTTGGTAAAAAAAAAAAGTACCGTTATACCATGTAAACCAATTAAAAGTCTAAATATTGCTTTAAAAAACTAAATAAATATATGTAAAGTTTTCTACATAGCTGTGATACTAATTATTGCTAACCTTGTGGTATATTGAATACATTTGTGTTGCCCAAGTATACAGACCTCCTAGGATGCAAAATTTAAGAAAGCATCTTATTATACTGATGACCTTCAGACTAAAGTTGTTCTTGGTGATGGATTTTTTTCAGGTTTATGTTTATGTGATTGTTATATAATTGTATTGTGCTAGTTAAATGTGCCTAAACAATATGCAGTTCAGCCATCGACCCCAAGAATTATATTATCATATAAACTATAATGGTTCCAAACTACATAATTCACATCAGTGTTTCAGCTGCTCTAAGAATCCCTACATTTCCTGTGATGCACACTCTGGTCATAGATTACTATTCTTTGGCGCTTCTTGCTAACACCTTACGGGCAGAGAGTTTGTGCATGTTTGACAGCAAATTGTCTCACCTGAAGGCCCTGAGGCTTCATTTTGTTCACTGGTTCCCTTGGACTCTTCTGAGTTTGCTGATGTGTCTGTGTGAGAAAAGGATTGACATTATGCTTAGTCAGAGGATTTCCTAGATGATGGAACTCTCCCTAAGTACTTTACTAGGCCAGGTCTTTCAGTTTACACACATAGGCCTTTTCCCCAAGGCCCTCATGTATAGCGTGATGTGAGACAAGTTCCGGCATCCGCTGTATGCTCTGCCCATTCTAGCACTGCCCACTGGTTTTATTAAATTAGTCTCTGAAAATACTTTCCCCATTCTTTAGTGCCCCTTTCAATCAGCAATTATCTTTCCTAAACAACCACCAAAAATGAGGGTACTGACCTCATAGAAAAATTTTTCTTTCCTTAGTTTCAGGTTTTATTGATATTTAAGAGATATGACTAGGCTCCAGAACTAGAAAACAATAAAGTTCTGTTGTTTAAACCAAAGAAAAAAAAAAAGGAGATATGAGAAACCATAAGTGTAAATAAGGACAAAGAGGTGTAAAGATATTATATATAAAAGGAAGATAATTTTCTTTTTTTTTTTTTTTTTTTTTTTTTTGGTACTGGGGATCAAACTCAGGGCCTTGTGCTTACAAGGCAAGCACTCTAACCACTGAGTTAAATCCCTAGCCCCCAAAGGAAGATAATTTTCAAAAGAGAGGAGAACTAGAAAGGGAGAAGGGGTAAAAAAAGGAAGGAAAAAAGGAAAGAAAGGGGAAAGGGAAAAAATGGAAAAATATAAATAAACCTGCTGTAAATAGGGAAGGGGGAAGCAGAAGGGAGAGGTGGGAAAGAGGGGGGAAAACCAAGATACATCATGTACAGGTACAAAATAACCATGATGAATGTGATCATTAAGTATACAATGTACTTGGTAAAAAATTAAAAAAAAACCCTAAAAAAAAGAGATTTCAAGGCCATCCCTATAGTGAATATTTGTTTTACAGACAGTTGTGAAGTATTAAATACTGCTAGTGTGTTAGTTTTCCATTATCATAACAAAATACCCGAGAAAATCAACTTAAAGGAGGAAATGGTTGTTTTGGCTCACAGTTTCAGAGGTTTCAGTCCACGTTCAGCTGGCTGCATTGCTTTTAGGCCTGTGGTGAGGCTGAAACATCCTGGACATGGTACAGGAAAGCTGCTCACCTTATGGCAGCCAGGATAAGGAGGTGGGGCGGGAGGGCCTGGGGTACAGATACAGTTACTCAAGTACATGCTCCCTGATCTGCTTCCTTCAACTAGGCCCCACCTTCTATGTGTCCATCACTGCCGAAAAATATCACCAAATTGTGAGCCCTCAAAGGATTAGCCCACTGACGAAGATAGAGCCCTCATGATCCGATCACCTTCTAAAAGCCACATCTCTATACATGGCTGCACCCAGAACCAAACCTTCAACATATGAACCTTTGTGGGGCTGGGGTGAGGTGCTCCAGATCCAAATCATAATGGCTACCAAGTAGAATTCTCTGTTCAGAAGACAGAGGTATACAGATACTCATGATGGGGTTATAGCCAATAAAATCATCATATGTTAAAAGAATGTAAGTAAAAAAAATGCGTTTAATACAACTAACCTGTTGAATACTGTAGCTTAGCAACACAGTACACTGTGGCAAATCCATTGTTTACTGGCTGCAGGTTGCTGCCACTGCCCACCATCACGGCAGAGTATGGTACTGCACACTGCTATCCCAGGAAAAGATCAAAATTCAAAAAATTGTAAGCCAAACTGCCATAAATCAGAGACTGTTTATACATGTTTCAATCGTTTTTTTAGAAAGTTGTGATATGCCTGTTTCCAGCTATTGTTTTTTGAGATTTTCTCCTCCAAATATTTAATGAACAAAGAAACAATCAGCTTTTATTTCATATGGGAAAGCAAGACTTCATTCCTATAATAAGCTGTAAGGAGAAGCATACTGAAACTGCATATTATTTTCAACATGATAAACATATGATTAAAATGAGTTGCTGAATTTAAGCTATGGATTATGCATAGATGCTTTAAACATTACTTCAACAATAAGATGAGAAATTTAAGAAAACCCTATAATAATATGAAAGTGAAATATTGAAGGAACAATAATATATCTTTTTACAACTCATTTGGTTTGTCATTATTAGTTAATGATACCATAATTTTTGGTTTGACTTTCTCTTGAAATTTCCTTTATGCATTTTGATGTTTTAATTTCATGTATGATACTGAATTCCTGATCTTTGGATATAGAGAAAGAAGGAAGATATTATGAATAAGTGTATTATTGTTTCGAGTAAGAAGAATCATTATTAAATTTTAAAAATAGTACTTGACAAGAAATGACTTTAATCATAGAAAAATGTGTAGTCAAAACTGAGTCTTATCACAGGTTCTTGAGAAGGTGAGTCAGAAGGATGGCAAGTGCGAGGCCAGCCTGGACAGCTTAGCAAGACTCTATTTTAAAACAAATAGCTGGAGATGTAGCCTAATGGTAGAGCATCCCTGGGTTCAATTCCTAGTCGTGCAAAAAACAAAACAAAGCCCCAGAATATGTGTGGTAGAATATTTCCTGACATAAATCTGTGGGCGGCCTGGAGGTTAATTGTGATTAGTTGACATAAGATTTAGAAAACCTCAGCCCCCATGTGGAACAACACTGTGCTCACTGTATGCAAAGACACTATTTTGGCTTCATTGTAATAGTTGCCCAACAGTTTCCAAGGCAAAATTAGTAATGTCAACTTTGCCTTTTATTTTGATAGAATGTATTTTTCCATGTGAGTGAATTTTCTAGGTGAGTAAAATTCACTGATTCAAGCACTGACATTTCAGTAATAGTCTAGCTTCTTGAAGAGAGGGACTAAGAGTTATTTATTTACAGTGTATTTCTAAGTATAATTATTATAGTACTAGGCTCAACTAATTTAAAATATACCTTTTGCTTCTGTAATTTGCTTTTACATACTTTGTGTTTCACAGTCTCATTAAAAGCAGCAGGGTCAGTACAAGCATCCTAGAATACACTTAAATATAAATGTGTATCTATGTTTTCATCTCCCCTGGACAGTAAGGTTTCTGTGAGCTCATCTCTGTGTCCCTAGCCAACACCACAGCAACAAGTGGGTGGCTCTCACGGCGTGTTGACTGGTTGGACCTGGCTTGCTTTGACGCCAGACACTGTAGACATGTCTTCACTTTGCCACTTACTAGCTGCATGATTTTTTTTTACCAGTTTTTTTTTTCTTGAGTCTCAGTTTCCTCTTCTGGAAAGCTGAGAAACCAGGACAAAGTTGTGGGAATCATGTGGGGTGCTTTGTGTGTGGGCGCCTAACCCACTGCCTAGCGTGTAGCAGGCATCCAATCCATGGCTCTTCCCTTCCTTTTTCTTGCTTCTTTGCAGGGCAGATATTCCTTCCTCCTCTTTTCGTAGAGAAAGAATTAGGGTGTAGCAAAGTCATGTGACTTACCAAAGTTCACTTTTACCTTTAGAAAAAAAGCACCAGAATTGGGCCCTTATCTTCTGAACTTATACTCAGTGTTTCTGTTACTATGTCACACTGCCTTGTGTTTATTTAACAAAGTCTATAGTTGGTTATTGAGTTTCATGCCTCAAGTCCAAGTGAAGAAATAAAGAAGAGAATAATTCAGACTTAAAGACAATGAGAATTTTAAAAATTTAAGTAACAAATATTTCTTCACTGTAAACTCAGTAAAAATCACTCAGTTTTGGTCTGTGCAATATTCAAAGTTGAATGTGGCAAAATCATTGCCTTTAATAATCTACACATGGTGGTAATAAAAAGACAAGAACTCAAAGGGCTATAATGCAGTACAGTGCACAATAAGAACCTCACAAATGGTGCAGTTAAAAAATGCTGAGAAGTGGAGGGGGTTACTTCTAGAAGGAAGCATATTTTCGCAGGTGTAATGATCCCTTCTCCCATCACAGTGGGGTAGGATCTCAGGGGACTCAAGCACCGCACATTCTCAAGTTCTTCTGCCAGTGTTACTGATCCTTTGTTTTAGGTACTGTTATCAGAAGAAAACATCTGGGTTTGAATTCAAAGGCAAAGGTCTTAATAAAAAAAGTGGTGGACAATTATTTATACTGGCTTGTCCCTATCTACAGTAGCTGGCCTGGAAAGTATTACATTCGTTTCCCATGTTTGATTAGTCACTTATGACAAATGCAGGCTATAAATGTGTTCATTGCTTTATTGTTGATGATTCATGTCAAGCATGGCAGGTGATTCCTTCTGCTGATTCCCCTGAGGAACATTTATTTACAAAATGATGGACACATCAAGTTCAGTAGAAGAACCAAGAGCCCTTTCCAGAGAGTCCAGCTGTTGCATGGGATAATACTTCACTATGCAGTTCAGCCTTTCTTTTTGAAGCAGGCTTTCATTTCTCTCTCTTCTTACTTCCTCCCTGCTTCTTGCTTCCTTCCTGTCTCTACTCTCCTTTTTGCCCCATTATGGTTTAGATTGAGAACGTCCCCCAAAGACTCATGGGCACAGGGGCAGGACTGTTACAAGATGATTGGATGGGGGGCTATAGCTGGATGGGCCGTTAGGAGGTGGGGTGTGGTAAGAGGAAGTGGGTCACTGGGGGGGTGACCCCGCAGAATTTTGCTCTCTTCCCAGCTCCTTCCTTCTTTCTCTGCTTCCTGGCTGCTGTGCCTGTTCCCAGGCCTCTCTGCCATGTCATTTCTGTGTTTAAGAAACATGGACTGAAACTTCTGAAGTGTGAGTCAAAATAAACCTCCCCTCCTTAAATTTGCAGGTGTCAAGTATTTTACTCCGGGGACTAGGAAAGTGACTAAGACATTCCCTTTTATTATGTGTATTTCCATTCAAAGGGAGTATACAAAAGAAACTGAAATTGTTTTCTTCCCAGAGAGAGTTGACAATAAACCTAGGGAGATACAACCTGAAGCACAGAATGATAGGCTAAGTGTAGAGTGAGACAGCCGTGATCTATTTGAGGTAGAATGGGCCAAGAAAGTTTTTTTCCTTTCAGTGCTGGGGATTGAGCCAGGGGTTCCCACATGTTAGGAGCTACATCCTCAGCTCTTTTTATTTTGAGAAACAATGTCATTAAATTACCCAGGTTTGCCGCAAACTTGCAACCCTCCTGCCTCTGCCTACTTGAATAGGTGGTATTACAGGTGTGTGCCATCACAACCAGCACCAGCAAAGCTTCTTGAAACAGTTTACTTGCTTTCCTTCCTACCTGCTTTAAAACAAGTTACTTCAAGTTCTAGTCATTTGATTCCATATGCATTTTATTTTTTTCATAGAATCATATCTAAGGTTTTTTAAAATCATCTAATCCAAGCTGACTGATGCCTAGCTTTTTAAAATCCCACTTACCAATATTTATGCACTGTTCAAACCTTAGTCCAATTTTTGATGGGGATAGCTTTTTTATCCTCCCTATCTTCTCACATTGGCATGACCATGACTTCCGGCAAGACTTAATAGTAGTTTCCAGGAATGATTTTGGGATTATTCCTTCCCTGTCTCTTTCATTAAAAACTTGAGGTGTATTAGTATTAGAACTTCCCAGAAGTTTTTGTAAAATTCAGCAGGACCTGGACATTTCTTAGTTGGTAGATTTTTTTTATTTTTTCCTATTCATTGTTTCCTATTGGATTATTCAGGGTTTTTACATCTTCTTGGTTCAGTTTTTATAATTCATATGTATTTAGGCATCCAGCCATTTCTTCTGAATTGTCTAATTTATTGGTGTACAGGTTCTCAAAATAGGTACTAACAATCTTCTGGATTTCATGAATGTCCATTGTGATTTCACCATTTTCATTTCTAATTGTATTGATTTGGGTCTTTTCTTTTGATTTTTTGGTAAGACTGGCTAAGGGTTTGATACTTCGTTTATTCTTGCGAAGAACAAGTTCTTTGATTCATTGATTCTTTGTATTTATTTTAGTCTCTGTTCTATTGATTTCTGTTCTGATATTTATAATTGCCTTCCTTGTAGTAGCTTTGGATTTAGATTGTTCTTGTTTTTCTAGGACTTTCAGGTGCATAACTAGGTTATTTATTTAGTCTTACTCTGTTTTTTTTTTTTTTCTTTTTTAAGTATAGCTGTGGGCATTCACAGCTATAAATGCCGCTCCCAGGACAGCTTTAATTGTGTCCCATAAGTTCTGGTGCGTTGTACTGGCATTTTTGTTTAGTTCTAAGAACTATCGTATTTCTTCCTTGGTTTCTTCTGTGATTATTCAATAGTGTATTGTTTAATTTCTGTGTTTTCTTTGCCATTGGTTGCTAGTATCATTGTGTCATGATCTGATGATATGCATGGTATAATTCTGATTCTTTTGCATTTACTTAAGCATGCTTTGTTGGCTAGTATGTGGTCTACTTTAGGGTAAGTACCATGTGCTACTGAGAAGAATCCGTATTATGTTGTGCTGGGTGGAACACTCTGCAGACAACTATTAGGTTCATTTGTCCAAAGGTTGTTTTAACTCTTATATTTCTTTGCTGATTTTTTGTCCAGTTCATCTGTCTGTTTGTGATGCTGATGTATTGAGATTCTCCACTATAATTGTGTCTATGTTTATCTGACCTTTTATGTTTAGTAGTATTTGTTTTATGAAGTTGGGTGAGCCAGTGTTTGGTGTATATATGTTAATAATTATTATCTCTTCCTGTTGAATTCTTCTTCTAACTAATTCTGTAGGTAGTAATGTTTTTGCCTCTTCTGATCACTTTTAGCTTGTTCACTTTGAAAATATGATGGCTACTTTTGCTTGTTTTCAGGTTCCCGTTGCATGAAGTCTTGTTTTCCATCTTTTGATTTTAGTCTTTGACTTTCTTTGGGGGCTAAATATATTTCTTGTATACAGCAAACTGTTGGATTTGATCCATTCTGCCAGTCTGTGTCTTTTAATTTGAGAATCGAGACTATTCACTTTGAGAGTTATTACTTAAAAGTGTTGACTTCCTCCTATCATTGCATTATTTTCCTGTTGCTGATTCCCTTTCTTTCCCTTATACTTAACTGTTCACTCTGCCTGGTATAGTCTTCCTATTGGTTCTTTTGGCGTTGTTAGCTTCATTGTCTCTTTCTAGGATATTCAGAACTTTTTGGAGTCCTGGGTTGGTGATCATAAATTTTTTTAGGTGAAAATATTTTGGTTTTCCATCAGTTTTGAACAGTAGTTTTGCAGGATATACCAGTCTGGGTTGGAAGTTGTTTTCTTTTAGTGCTTGAAATACTTCACTCCAATATCTCCTGGCATTTAAGATTTGTGTTGAGAAGTGTACTGTAATTCTAATTTCTAAGTAATCAGTGCTTTTTTTCTAATAGCTTTTAAGATTCTCTCCTTGTGTTGAACTTCTGGGATTTTGACTATGGTGTGTCATGGAGAGAATCTTTTCTTTTTTTAAATTGTGGCTTGGTGTTCTATATGCATCACTTATCTCTGGGTAAATTTGTTTCCTATATTTGGAAGATTTTCTGCTATTATTTCTGTAAATAGGGTTTTTATGCCATTTGTACCACCTTCTGATTTTCCACTAATTCCTGTGAACTGAGTCGTCTTTGAATCATCTAGCAGATGTTGAATCCATTTTTCTTGTTCTCTTGCTGTTTTTAAGATAGAGCTCAATAACTTTTGGCCAACAACAGCCTTGTACTCTAGTTCTGGTCCTCTGTCCTCACATTGGTAGCTTCTGCTGTCCATACTTTCAATATAATTTTTAATCTCCTAAATTACTCCTTGGTCCCTTTTCATGGACGCTAATGCTTCCTATACTGGACATTCATGTTGCATATCATTTTGTCTTGGCAATAGGAAAACTGATACTATAACCATGTTTCCAACTTTCATTTAGCACTTTGTTTTTATCTATATGCTGTGGAGTTATTCATATTTTGTTTTGTCTCAGATTTATTAAAAATTTCTTGTGTCATATTTCTAGTTTTTTAAATTTTACCAATCAAGATCTGGGCAGTACACTTAACAGTAGTGATTTTTGCTCCAATCTAGCCTGACTAGATGATATTTCTATTTAAAATGCAAGAAAGATTTATTAGGAAGCCAGTGAAAAAGGAGGATAAATCAAATTAATTTCACTGAAATGCATAGGAGGATGTAAATAATGCTTTGTTTGATAATCTAGTTAACAGTCCTGTCAGTCAAGAGAAATGTTGCTTAAGAGACTAGCAGGGAAGTTCCCCAATGTATAGACTCATCACCAAGGGAGGTGCTTTGATGTATACGTTGAATAACATAGTTGAGTTTAGCAGTGTGTTTATTTCAGAAGCAACATGTCAAATTTCAAAAATTACATGATGTGAATCATAATCAGTTGTAGAGTTTGCAAATGATGTGCACTGTGGTACTCAAAAGCTAGGATCACAGGAAAAAGAAATCTTGATTAGCCATAATGTTATTAACCAGTGTTCATTTGATATCCATCTTAGGAGAAAAATTTGTGACAACAAAAAAACCTAAATATGTAAGGTATTTAAAAATTAATGAAGTATCTTTAGTATGTCTTGTGATTCAGTAGAAATTCTGGCCAAAGTCATGTATCTTTTACATTGATGTTCAGATGTCTGTTTGATATGAATTATTGGCTAGAATTAGGATTTGAAATACTGCAAATCTTCAATCATCAAAAATTAATTTGATTTTATTTGTTATATAGCGCTTATGATGGCAGGCAAGTGATGAGTATGTAAAGGAGTGGTTTCCACAAAAAGGGTAGAAACAAGTGAAAATATGTCATCTAAACAAAAATTTCAATGACTAAAACAGCCCTTAAAAAATAGAGATATTTCTGGGGTTCTAGTTTTATTAATAATAATCCTTTAATACCAACAGGTAAATGCTGACTTTTTAGCTCTCAAAATTTCTCATATTTTTAAAATTTTTTTTGTATTTTTATTAAAGGCAATGAATATTAAAAAAAAAAAAGACCAGCTGGTGCACACCTGTAATCCCAGCACTAGGGAGCTGAGGCAGGAGGGTCACCCTGAGTTCAAGGTCAACCTAAACTCCATAGTGAGATGCTGCCTGGAAGAAAAAAAAAAAGGAAAAAGAAAAGAAAAGACTTCCCAAGGCACTATGAACTAGCTGGTAGGAAGTCATCCACCAGGGATTTTCACCATGGATCCAGACAGCCCCTTGTCCAGCTCTTGGCTGGACCACTGCCATACTTCCTACAGTCTCCTGCTTCTTCCCTTGATACTCTGTAGTCTGTACTCAACACAACAGTGATGTGATAATTTAAAATATATATGGCATTTCATGCTTCTCCTTAGTTCAAATACCCTACACCTTCCCATCTGTCTTAGAGAAAAAGCCAAAGTCCTAAGAATGACCTGCAGAGTCCTGCAAGGTCTGCCCTGCCCTCTGTCCCTTAGGTCCCTGCTTAGCTCATCCTGCTCAGCCCCTGGATGACTCTACTCCAACTGCACTGACCCTGTTATTCTTCAGTCCTGGGAGACTTGTTCTCTCTGTCCGAAATGCTCTTTCTCTAGGGCTCCCTCCCAAGCACATTTTGGGTCTTTTCTCAGTGTCGTCCTCTCATTGGTACCTTTCATTTTCTTTCCAATTGCCATCAACTCCCTAGGGGCATCCTCATTCTTCTTCTCTGATTATTTTTTTCCTTTACTCTCATCACCATATGACTCACTCTTCACTTAGGTACAGGGTGTGGTCAATATATGGTGAATATTTAAATGAAAAACATTTATTAGAGTAAAAGACAGGTTGCCATTAATCTGCCTCACAATACTCTACCTTATTTCAAACATACTTATCCCACTGTTCTTGCCACCTTCTTTCTTTTTTTTGTTCTGCTGCTTATTTTTATTTCTTTTTAACTTTTTTAACTTTATTTTTTTATTAGTATGTATTTATCTTACATAATGATAACATTCATCATAGGGAATTTGTACCTGTACATAATGTATCTTGACTCTTCTTTTTTCCCATTGCTCTCCTTTCCCTTTAACCCTTCTTTGCCTCTCCATTTACAAAAGCTTTGTTTTCATTTTTCCTTCTGTTCTCTTTTTTTTGCTTTTGTCTTCCTTCCCTTCCCTGTCCCCCCTCCCTTGTTCTCCTTCCCATTTGAACATATTCTTCCTACTTCTCAATATTTATCCTCCATTATGATCCTTATTTACCCTTTGGATTGCTCACACAAGAGAAACAATGTGATATTTAAACTCTGATTTATTTCACTTAATATTATGGCCTCAAGGTAGATCAATTTTCTTACAGATGACTCAAGTTTATCCCTCTGAAGCAGTTCTAAAAGTCTTCTTTCATGAGTATCTTTGTGAGATGTGATAAAAAAATAAGGTGAATGTTGCTGCCAGGTGCCAAAAGAAAGGCAGGACTGGAAAAAGATTACTGTGTGTCCTCATCCACCTTATTCACTAGATCTGGCACTGTGCAACGTCTGGCTCCTCCTCAAAGTCAAAACGACCATGAAAGATTAATGTTTCCATTTGAAATCATAACACTGATGCAGCCTCAACAGCACAAATAAAGACACTGAGAAAAGAGGACTTCCAGAACTACTTCAGGAAGTAGTGAGAACGATGGGATAACTGTGCTTGAAGCTGGACGAGTATTGTGAGGGAATTAGTGGCAATGTGTGTTTTACCATAACAAAATTTTTAACATTCACTGTATTTTTGATCTTTGTATTTTATAATCCTTCTTTCGCCAGGCTGTAAACTCCATGAAGGCAGGGTTTTAGTCAATTTAACCGGAATCATTGACTAGGATCCTGTTTGACCCATAGTAGAGTTAATAAATGCTACTTTAATGAATGAATGACTGTTGAGGGCTATCGTCTGTAACTTGTTTACCTATTTATCAGAGGATCCAGCCACAGAACAAATAAAGAAGCTAAATAAAATTCTAATAGTGGAACAGAACAGAATGGAACAGAGGGAAATAACAAAGATTCTAATATTATTTTGTATCCTTCAGATAATATACATTGATAATAATGTATTAAGAGTCAAAAAAAGACTGATGTTTCATATATCTACATATAGAGAGATCTATCTATATCTATATAGAGAGAAACAGAACAAAAGAAACAAGTAGGCTACACAACATTTTCTTTTGTGGTAATGATATTCCTTTCTGTCCTCATTTTTTTGTTTTGTTTTGTTTTTTGAGACATGGTCTCACTATGTAGTTCAGGTTGGCCTTGAACTCAGTATGTAGCGCAGGCTGGCCTCAAACTCATTGCGATCCTCCTTCCTCAGCCTTCCAAGTGCTAGGATTACAGACATGCGCCACCATACCTGGAACTTTCCTCTTTTTTTTTTTTTGTTTGCCTAATCATATATATTATAAGAACTAATGATGGTGCATTTGGAAACAGGCCATTTTTCTAGGGGTTGGAAAATAAAAACTCACCAATAACTAACCAAACTCAGCAAAACCTACAGGTAAAAAATTCACCAATATCTTTTTGGTTGTTATCATTGCCACAGAATAGATTCTTACATAAACAGGAAGTTTAATTACTTGAGTTTGTTGTCTCAGTGATCTTGTGAGTACAGGTGTTCCCAGGAATTAGGTGAGAATATTGCTTTTTTCTTTCTCCTAACATTAAATCTGGCATAAGAGTGGCCTTTGCTAATTTGCAGGTGATGTTTTCAGCCTTTCACCATCCTGTCTCTTGATTATTTGTGGTAGTTCTGCAGAAGAGCACTTGCTTATCTGCCCATTGGCAAAGGTAAATACAGCATTCGTCCTGTGTAAGATGGCAGGATAATCATTGACGCATGCTCTCAAAGGGATAATCTACTTCTTCAGTGAGGAAAACTTTCATAATAGTTGTTTGGTATCAGAATATGTAATTCTCCCTTCAGCAAGTGATGAAGAACATCTGAGGTTCTTCACAGTGAACATTCTTGATCCTTCTACCCTTCACTCTGGTGTCTATCAAAATCCTGTCTGGAGAAGTCATATTTAAAGATATCTAGAGGAAAGGAAGGGGGAGGCAGTGAGTGTTTATTTGTGGATTAATAATTTTTCCTTCTAACACAAAGCATGATTTTTTTTCAAATTGTGTTTCCCCTTTTGCAATGGCTGCAGAGAATCTCTTAAACATATTTACTAAGATTTATAGTAACTAAATTAGCATTCGAGTCTAGTACATTTGCTTCCTTCAGATATTTATGGTTGTTGCATCTGCATTTACATATTTACTGTATTATTGTATGTATAACGCATCTTTTCCTCAAAGGTATAGATTATAAAAAAACAGAATCTAATTTCTGTCCTAATGGCCTCAAATGAGGCCAAAATCTCTTCACTTTCTTCCTGCCACAATTCTAGAAGGCTGCTTAAAACTCTGAGGTAACAAGACATGGTGAAGTTGTTTTGTTTGAAGTTCATTATGGCCGTGGCCTATGTAACTAACTGAGGTCTTTTATTAATTGAATTATGATATTGAATAACAGAATCCAAACACAACTGAAGTAGCCACATTGCAGGCTTTGTAGTCTAAAGGAAATTATTACAATATACAAGTAAATCAAGCCAGCCAATTGCAGTGTCACTATAGTGCTGGGTTCGCATATCTGCAAATATAAGGATCAAATGCTTGAATGTGACCCAGCGGTTGTCAAGGAGGCCTGTATGTTTTGGGCACTTTATTCCAGTGTCTGGTATGTGTTAAATGCCTGTTTGAACAAATATAATTTATCATCTGTGATGTGCCTGTAAATTGTACATCTGGAGTAAAACTTAATCTCTGTTATATTCCTGAGCAGGAGAGGGGCTGAGTGATGAGAAGAGAGAGGAAACAATGGTGAAATTTGTCCTCAAATTCACATTTTTGGTATTCTTGGTTTGGTATTGGTATTTTGATATTGGTATTCTTGGTTTGGTATTTTTGGTTTACCATTTTTTGGTATTCTTCCTTCCTTGATAGATCTAAATATTTATTTGGTATTGTTTTTCCTCTGCCTGGAGAATCTCTCTTAACACTTCTTGTAGAATGTTTTGTTGGTGATAAATTATTTCAGCTTTTGTATGTCTGGAAAAGACATTATTCTTAAATGGACTGAATGAAAAGAAAGTATAACCATTCTCACTGTGAGGATATAGTTATCACTTGAATGGAGCATGGTGTATTTCTAACTTCATTTTTTTATTTTTTATTTTTATTAGTACATGTTTGCAGTACATAATGATTACATTCATCATGGGAGTTAGTACATGCACATAACACATCTTAATTCTTTTTTT
This sequence comes from Hystrix cristata, assembly GCA_004026905.1. Classification (NCBI taxonomy): domain Eukaryota; kingdom Metazoa; phylum Chordata; class Mammalia; order Rodentia; family Hystricidae; genus Hystrix; species Hystrix cristata. The sequence continues at coordinate 70,934 of PVJO010002188.1, read as the reverse complement.
TCTAATCTTCTTTCCCTCCCCTCCTGCATTTCTGACAAGCTCATCAGTAATGTCCAGCAAAGCTTATCCTTTTTTGTAAATTATCTCTTTATCAGGTTAATTTTTAGAACTTTTACTAAATGACTTATCTTATGCAATATACAAGCCCAAGTGTCTTAGAAATATTTCAAGATAAATCAATGTAAACTGCCATCTTTAGTTGTTGACTAATGGCTTCAATAGATTAAGAACAGTTACTTTTCAACACAGCTATCAGGTCCCTGGGGCCAGGCTGAGATGGAGTGAAGGACAGGGTGAGGTAGGAGATATGCAAGAATGAATGGCCCAGCTTCCCAGGAATTTTGCTAAATCTCCTGCAGCCTTACTGAGTATGAGTTTTATGGGTGACCGACTTGCAAAATCTGTTTTCTATGTTCTGCTGGTGTTAATCATCAACAGGTATTACTGGGTGACTGTAGCTTGTCTAATAGGAGAGCTCCAGAAAGAACCAAAATGTAATAGTCCTGAGAAACAGGCAACTAGGTTGATTAAAATGGACAGAAACTCACTTTATAGATGTGATTTGCATTATTTATTTATTTATTTATTTATTTATTTATTTGGAGCTGGGGATTGAACTCAGGGCCTTATGCTTGCAAGGCAAGCATTCTAACCACTGAGCTAAATCCCCAGCCCGTGATTTGCATTCTTTAGTCTACAAAGATTATGGTTGACAGATTTGTGCCTAAAGGTTATAAAGTACAGGTATTTCTTGGTCTTGTTACTATCTGAAGATTTGCATTCACTATTTCCTCTCTTTGGGATGCCTATGATTATCTTCGCAGCATTTGTCATTATCTGCAGTTAAGTGGTTATTTGTTCATTGTCTGTCTGTATCCTACACTGACATTTAAGCACCATGAGAAAAGAGACAGTCTATCCTGCTCACGGTGGTAACTAAAAAAAATGTTTGTTGAATGACTGAGTGGAGCAAACATGGCCTCTTCAGTGAGTCATGGAATCATGCCAGAAGTGAAGGACACAAAAAGTTTTCATGATCAATTGAAGAAAAAAAGTACAGAAATTTCTACCTTGATAGTATTAACCATCTTGGCACAAAAAGTTAGTTTTCATGATGAATTGAAGGGAAAAAGTACAGAAATTTCTACCTTGATAGTATTAACCATCTGCAATAATATGAAATATTAGTGAATGATCGATCCATGCAAGCTTATTAAGAGGCAGTAAGCAGCATGGTGGCACATGCCCGTGATTCCTGCACTCGGGAAGGCCAAGGCAAGTTGGAATCCAGCCTGGCCAACTAAACAATCTGGTCTCAAATTTTTTTTTTCTTTTTAGGTGCCAGAGATCAAACTCAGGGCCTTGCGCTTGCTAGGCGAGCACTCTAACCACTGAGCTAAATCCCCAGCCCCTCAAAATTTTAAAAAAGGGCTTGGTATGTAGCTCAGTACAAAGGTCCTGGTTCAATCCCCAGTACCGAAGGAGAGAAAAAAAAAAGCAGTAAGAATTGTGGCATGCAACTGTACACATCTTTTAAAAAATGATCTTTGTTGTTTTCTATCAGAGAGCAGAATACTATATAGAGTAGTTTTTATTCTGATCCAGAGTAATGATTTTTCCTTAGTTTCTAGATCATATCTTTATTGGCCTCAGACCAAAATGACATGAGGTAGGGGGAGACTTGGGGCACACAGAGACACTTCTGCCTGAATCTACCTGAAGGTGGTGTCACCCGAGAGAGGGACTTTGAGCAGCAACATTTACCTGACATTAGGCAGTGGAAAGAAGGAAAAAAACAAAAAAACCTGCGGCATGATTTCACAAGGGCTTATTTCACCTGAAAATATTCTTTATATAAAACCAAAAATACATACTACATGTGATCCGAGGTTTCAGGAATCCAGGAAATTTAGGAAGTGTAGGCAGCTGAAAACACACTGCTGACATTTGAATCTTGACTCTACCTCTTAAAACCTTTCTGAGCTTTAGTTCCCTCAACTGTAAAATGGGGATTAACATAGTAGCTATATCCTAATTTTGTTGGAATGTTAAATGCCTTAATACACATGAAAAGTTTTGAATGGAATGAGGTGAGGGAATTTTTTTTTTTTTTAAAGCAGTAGCTGACAGCACAGGAACTGGAGGTGAAGGAGGCAAGGGCTGGATGCCATAGAAGACGTGTGAGACTCAATGGGAAAGTAGAATAGGACGAGAGTTTTTGTCCTGGAAGCCTGAGTCAATTTTCAGACTGTGGAACTGCAGCCCCAGATGGCTGAAGGTTAAAATGCCTTGGAACATGGGGCTGCTGTGGACCCATGAAAGCCACATCATCTGGAGTATGCAGAGTGAGACTGAAAAATGCCTACTTACTAATACACAGTGTCTTGTTAGAGCCCATTTAAAGCTTTATGCCCCTCCACCCTCTATGTGCTTCCTTGTTTTGGAGTCCACGTTGGAATCTGACATGTGTCAACAGTGAGAGTCATAAAACCAGACAGGCATTGAACACTTGATCATAGGAGTGCCTCCTGGCAGTACGTGGATTCTTCACTTCACAACCAAGTGAATTTACAAGTAGCTTTATAAATGACAGACCAGGCAACTGTTTAGAAGTTTCCTAATGATCTGAGAGTGGTAAATGGAAAACAATACCACAGTAGGCATAACTGCTAACTTAAGAGTCTCCAATATCATTGATACTGTTTTTTATTTAATGAGCTGTATTCTGGTATCATTTTCCTGAAGTTAAGACAGTCCAGGCTTCATAATGCCCTAATCCTGTCTTTTCCACAGTGTCTAAAGTTTCTCAATTGCAGATTTTGTTCAAGTGGATCATCTGGAGACCAGGGAAATGCTGCTGTGCAGCTGTAAAGATGAGTCCAAGATGAGTCAACTGAGAGCCTTCTTCGAAGAGCAGGGACTTAGCTGGGCTCCAAGAAAATGAAAGAAATTTGGATTTACCAAGTCTCTGACATCCAAGCATACCAAAAACTCTAGATACTCTCAATTTTCCTTCATAGTAACACTAGATATTAAGGGACATTATTTACATTTTACAGACAGAGAAACTGAGAGTCACGCACATTAGATGACTTGATAAGGTAATATTGTATTGGCAGAGTTTGAATCAGGGATGTCTAATTGCCAAATCCTTGTTCTTTGAATTACATCATCTCCCCTCAAATATTACTTTCAGATGGAAGTACAGTAACAGAGGGAAGGGGATTTGTGGAAGGAAGAGGAAGCATGAAAATAGCAATTGACTGAGAGAGAAAAGCCCGATAAAGTGAATAGAACTAGGCTTTGCATTCATCCATTCATTGTATAAATGTGAGCTTTTGGCACAGGCAAGATGCTGTGTATTAAAGTTATTTTTGGAAGTGCTGACTTAGTGTTTGGAGGACATTTGCTGAGACTGTTGAGGTAACTGTGGCCTGGGAGGTAGGGAAGAAGGCAAATCTGGGGGCCTTAGAAGTACGGAGAACTCCAGCTGTGTTGTGGGCTGCTTTGGGAACTGACTTGGTCTTCTCTCGCTTATCTCATTAGAGGTGGCAGAGGTCACTTTGGCCTCTCTGGACTGTTTTGGGTAAGCTTGATTCCTCTGAGTTGAGCTGGAGTTTCCCTACACTTAAATTATAGGTTGAGGATTTAGCTCAAGTGGTAGAACACTTGCCTAGCAAGGGCAAGCCCCTGAGTTTGATTCCCAGCAGCCCCCCGCCCCCCAAGAAGACCCTACACTTAAATTGTACATACAAGTTTGTACTACTCTTTATTTTATTTTTTACCTTTTTATCATTTCAAGTCTTATGATCAGCCAAGGAATTAATCAGTCACTAAATAAAGTTTCTAATAGAAAATTAAGTGGTTTTAAAATGTGTTTTTCAAGAAAGCAATTGTAAGATTATTGCAGTAACATCAGTTACTCCAGCGTTAGCCCTGCAAATGGTTATTTCCTTCTAGGAGTCTGGCATTTGCCTGAATGAGTAATATTATGTTTGTTTGCTTCTTTTGAACCCTCTGTGCTCCTCCCCTGCTTCCATTATCACACCTATTGCAGTTTTATACAATTATTTGTTTTAGACATTTTCCCCCACCACTAGAATGTTAATTTCTAGAGGGCAAGGCTAGAATTTAATTACCTCTGCCTCAGCTCAGTGCTTGGAACATAGTAGTTGCTTTACAAATGTTATTAGAAATAGTCAATAGTGGAGGGGAGCCCATGCCTCCCTGTGTAACTAAGTCTGCTAAGCCCAAAATGGCAAAACACGCACCTGGCTTCCTGATACAAGTGCCGGTTATCACTTGCAGCAAACTGATCTTGCTAGATAGGCCCCAAAAGTGAAAATACCTTGAGCCCTATCACTTAATCACCACTTGTATGCTGGTATGAGTATATTGCTTTTACTTTTACTGGAATTTTCCACTTAATGAAGGGACACCTAGGAGCCATGGGCTGGGTGTTTTTTGCCACTAGGCATCTCATACAGAAAGCTGGAACTTGTTTTGAATTCTGTGCCTCCACAGCTTTGTAAATCAGTGAACTGAATAAATGCACAAAGTCCTCTGATCCTGCCTCTAGGAAAATAGTCTTTCTCAAAGTTCAATCTTAATTATTTTTGTCTCAAAAAAATGTTATCTGAGGGAGTCAGCTACATGAATCCTTTTATTGTGACTAGAAATTTTGTTTGCAATTTCCTGGCAACAGTGTTTTGGAAATTTACTGCCACATGCTTCAAATCTGCTTCTTTTTTCAAATAGTAATTGAAGAAAATAGTCCTTCCCTCTGGAAATTTCAGGGGCTACTAGAGATGTAGGTGTCTGCAGCACCTCAGCAAAAAGAGTAAGTACTTGGCCCCCACCCTGAATTATTCTTGAAGTAAACATGGTTTTAGTATCATTTTGACCTAACCATTTGGATCCAAATAGTCCAAATTCATGGTTTATAGGTCAGAACAACCTAGGTATTTTTCTCATCACAGTAGATCCATACATTGATCCCTTGGAAAGGACACCAAAAAATATTTAGTTGTCTCCATATTCCCTTGAGAATAAATAAGAACTTTAATTACTAGGTCATTTGGGTGTGGTAATTTCTTTCTTTTTTTGCTTATCTAATCTGTATTACTAAACAACAAATAGCAAGTGTTTTCTCTGGGAAAGTGCTGTGCCAGCAACCAAGACACAGGTAATGTGCGTAAATCAGATTATGCTCGGAGTTCAGAAACTCCTTACAATCGAGTTGAGAAGGGACACTTGAAATAGTACAGATATCTCAAGAACTGACAAATCACATGTGTGAAAACAGTTTGAAAACTGAAAAAAGCTTAGTAGAAATGTCACATTTTAAGATAGGACAAAATGAATTGCCAAGTTGTGTCCTGAAGGGTGGGACAGAGGAGAAGAAGGGAAGGATGTTTTCATGTGCCTATGAGGGAGAAGAGCAAAAATCACAGTACGACTCTGCTTGGAAAAGTTATCAGCTTGCTTTGTTTAACATAAAACAAAGGTTTTTATCCAGACTGATATCATTAGACTATTACCCTATTATATCCTGGACTTCACATGTGTGGTTACAGGCGAGAAGGTCCAGAGCTATACTTTCAACTTTTGCTTGACCCTTTCCCTTACCTTTCCATCTGGCTAATGCTTTCTTATCTTTAAATTCTATCTTTGACTTCACCTTCTTTTACTCATGTTCCTCTACCCACTGACATCAAGTGTTTCTCACAGACTGTTAAACATTAATTCCTTGAGATTTCAAATGTCTTTTCTTTTCAACTAGATTGTAAGCTCTAATGCTAGACGTGTGTCCCAGAGCTCCAAATATGTATCTCTATTTGTATTGTAATGGTGTCTGCTCATCCATATCCCCCTACAGAGTCTAAGCAGTCTGGGGAAGTGATTGGCGTGTATTCTTGATTGTTTTGGGCCCTAGCCAAGCATGGTGCTTTCCTTGTTGGGTCTATCAGGCAATGAATGGGCAGTTGAAGTCAGGTGCGAGTACTGCCAGCACAAAGGGAATGAAGAACCTTTACTTCTCTTGAACTTTGAAAGACATTTTGAGGTCAAAGATTAGGAAAATATGGGGTTTGGGCAAAGGGAAAGAGATGATTAGAGGGCAAGAGCATGAGGATATGAAAGAAGGAAGAAAACTATTACAACCTGGTTTCTAGACACTTGCTTTCTTAACACTTTCACTGAATGATAGCTCATTTTGTATCAGGCATTCTACCATCAGCTATTTGAATAGCAATAGTGTTTTAAATTGTATTTAATACTCAATATTTACATGTTGTATATTCTTGGATTTGAACTTTCTTCCTTCTCTTCCTTTTACCCACTGGTTCTCATTCACTGTTTAACTCATTTAACAAATATTTGAGGACAAACACTATGCAAGGCTCAAAAAACCTTCAGTAACTGGCCAGGTGTGGTGGTGCATGCCTGTAATCCCAGGCTGAGGCAGGAGGATCACTGTGAGTTCAAGGCCAGCCTGAATTACATAGTGAGGTCCTGTCTCACAACAACAACAACAACAAACCCAACAAAAAAAAGAAAAAATAAAAACCCACCCACCCTACCAACAAAAAGCCTTCAATAACTGAATACAGCTTGTGAAACACAATAATCCAAGTTTAAAAGCTTGAATTTCTCCCTGTAGTGTAAGCCCAACCAATTGATGTCATCTCTTGGGTTTATTTAGCAGGCATAAAGATTTAGATGGGTGTGCTAGCTGCTTGCATACTTTAGTAATAGTAATTTCAGCAAAGGCCTTTCAGATTTTCTGTATTAAGTTACAAGATGATTTTATTTTTATCTTGATCAAATTCTTCCCCACCTCCACCTGCTTGAGCTATTACCACGGAGTAACTGGCTAAGAACTCAAAGTACAAATGGTTGCTTTCACATTGTGTTAATCTCTAACAATTTTTGAACAAGAAGAGTAAAAGCAATGTGGAAAAAGGATCTTTTCCTTACCCTCAGGATTTTTGTGATCTGTATTAGACAAACACAAGTGAAGATTTTTCCTCTTAAATCTAGGCCACATACAGTGCTTCCCCTGGAATTAAGCGACATACAGTGATGACAGTGGTGAATAGGGATGAAATGATGCCACCCTGGGGGCTGTCAGAAAAACCTGTTGTGGTCTCAGTTAGTGACACATACAGGGCTGAATGGTCATACCCGAATGAACAATTCGGATGATTTCAGAGTTTTCTCCTTTCTGTATTCTCACTGGAAGGCCTCAGTAAATGATACTAAAAATTGTAATTGTAATGGACCTTGTTCTGGGGGACTGGGATACTACCTGGGACTAGATAGCCACTGGCAAAATCCAGTTAGTGACTGTTGAATGATGGCCAGTGTTTCAAACTACCAATCAAACCAAAGTGACAGAATTCAAAATAATGAGTTACCTGCTAATGATGTGTATACTGATGGAATCTCCAGAGAGATGTTTCAGATAATTAAAGCATCCCTGGAACACTCCCTCAGATTTTCTTCTGGCTAATTCTTCTTTCCAGGGCTCTCAGTTTCTGAATAATTTTGCTAAGATGCCTTCCATGATTCTCTTATATGTAGGCTCACTGCTCCTTATGCTTATGTCTATTTTGAGATTAATGACATTGGATTGTTCCATCTGGCCTTCTTCCCTTCTTTGCTATCTCCTCCCCCTGTTCTTTCTCCTCCTTATAAAATCTTTCATCTTTGTTGAGAATATATTAGCCCGGCTGTGGTTAGGGGGATACTGCTAAGAACAGTCATGACAATTGATTTTGCCCATTCTTTCTAGAGGTAAAGTCCCTCACTGGTCATCTTTTCCAGGGCTGTTGGAATTGGTTAATTCATAATTCTCTGGCTATTTAAATAATGTTAAGCAAAAAGTTTTATGAATATATACAGATTTCATAGTAAAGCCTAGATATATTTCTTTAAATATAATAAAGAGTGTATGTTAATCTAGTTTTCTTCTTTTTACTCCTTTTGGGACTGATTATCTAATTGCCAAGAAGAGTCATCTCTTATATTCTCATCCTGCTTGTCCACTTGGTGTTGGTCTCAAACTGAACATTTGTCTAATCTGCTTCCCCGATTCTCTTATTACCTTTGATAACACTCTTGTTTGTTTGCTTCTTTTCCTCTTCTATCTTTCCTTGGTATGATATATCAGTTAGAATCGTATTTGAGTGTACATAATAGCAAAATCTTATATCAATTCTTAAATAGATTGGAATTTATTTGTATCAAGTGATCAGAAGGTTTGGGGTGGTTCTTTTCCTCCCAGCAAGAGGAGGAATAATTTGATGTAAGGATGTAAGATGAACAGTTGCAGGAAAACAAAACAGAGCTGGATATTTAGTGAAGTGGCCACGTCAAGTTTTGAAAGTCTATTAGACGTTTCAAGGAAGCATTCAGATATGTGGATTTGGAGCTGAGAAAATTATCCTCAATGAACCACTCTTTGTATCACAGACCCTCTCACACAGCCTGGTGCATAGTATACACTCAATATGTCTGATGAATGAATTAGTCACAAGTATTGATGCACCCTCGTCGTGTGTCACGTGGTGCTCTTGGAGTTATGAATATGACAATGAACAAAGCAGCTAAAATTCCTACTTTTTGGAATTTAAATGAATAAATGAATGAAATGTGTGAATAGAGATGGTTATTTATTAAAGCATTAATTTTTTTCTCTGTCTTAACAATTCTGAGAGTGTTAATTAAAAATGGAATTCCCCAGAAGGATGATTATAAGAATGAGAGAGAGAGAGAGACAGAGCTCATTATTCTAATCCGTTTTGCTGTTTTAACTTTATTTTTGCTACACTATGTGCTTGAGACTGTGAGTCAGTTGGAAGTACATTAATTGTGGTAGATGGGTGTTATGTACAGATGCTTTGGAGTTGGTTTCTAATTTTTCCTTGAAAAACGTTATTTACAGGCACATCATTTTCTCTAGCAGGTGTGAAGAGGCTCTGTGCCACATGGAGAGGAGCGAAGTGTCACTTCTGAGGTTTGTGATAACATTTCTTGATAGAGTCTTCAGGTGGAGTGAGAGTCTTTCTCACTGCTGGAGCACTCTGTGCCAAGGCCGAGAAGTGGAAAGAAATTCATGTGTGGTAGTGGGGGTGTCTGTGGTCTCACTACTGTACTAAATATAGTTCTGACAGGCTCTATGCTAGTTAATATTCTGTAAATTGAATCAGCATCTTCTGAGCTTTCTGGCAGTTCGTAACTTAGAGCAACTTGCAACCTACAGTGATGCTTTTTTTGCTAGTGAAATTTCTATTAAATAATACAAATATCAGTTTCAATGAATATTTTTTGTATATTAAGTATCGATGTTAATTTTCAGAATGGGTTATTCAATTTCCATACCAAGTCCTACTTGACATGATGCCAAATAATGTTTGGGACCCAATTTTTCGCTACTAACAAAGAAAAAGCTCAGTAGCAGGTTAGTCATTTTTCGCCTCATCAATAAGATGTACATTATTTAGAAAGTACATTTTCAATGAGAATTTTTCCTTTTATTTTAATCAGGGGAAAGACAGCCTTTCTAAATAAGATACAGTAGTATTCCCTAATATGAAGTTTTTCTTTCTGTGGTTTCAGTTATCCATGTTCAACTATGGTCTGCAAATATTAAATGGAGTATTCCAGAAAACAAACAATTCATAAGTTTAAATTGTATACTGCTCTGAGTAGCATGATAAAATCTCACACCACCCACACTGTGCTACCAGGACGTTAATTATTCCTTTGTCCTGTGCATCCACATTATACTCTACCTGTCTGTGCGTCACTTAGTAGCCTTCTTAATTATTAGATGGATTGTTGCAAGATCACAGGGTGTGTGGCCAAATAACCCATATCTTACTTAATAATGACCCCAAATACGCCAAAGGGCTGGAATAGTGCCACACCATAGTACTTCCTTTATGTGAAAAGATGAAAGTTTTTTTAATAAGGAAAGAAAAAAATTGTATGTTGAGAGTGCTAATATCTGTAGTGAATTAGTATTGTTAATCTTTCACTGTGCCTAATTTATAAATTAAACTTCATCATAGTTATGTATGTATAGAAAAAAATATATATAGGGTTTGGTACTAAACACATCTTCAGTCTCAGACATCCACAGGGGAAGCGGGAGACCTTAGGACATATTCCCTCTGGAGAAGTGGGGACTGCTGTAACCATAAATAGTCCTGTGTACTGTGTACCTCATTGAGGTCAGTTTTTAAAGGCCTGAACTTGAAAGTAGGAACAAAATGTTTATGTATTACAAGATATGTTCTTTAATTGACAATAAATGCTTGCAAAAGAATTTATAGGTACTGACCTGGGAAATCCTGAGCGTTCACAAATGTGCATTTTATGATTTAATGCATGACTTCTACTGTTTCCCTGCCGGGTGAATGCCCATTTGAATATTTCGAGTTCCTGTACCAAGTCCTTTCTAAATTAAGACAAGGAGGCTGGTTCAGAGGCATTATAATCTGCAAATGAAAGACTTTTGCTGATGCAGCGAGCATTCCTTCCAGAACATGACAGAGGGCCCGTCCCCGGGGTGGGAAATGGTGAACTCTCAGAGTGGAGCGTTGCCTGTAAAGGGCACTGTGGGCCGTGCTAAAGGTGTTAATTCATTTCTAATAGGTGATGGCAAGTACTTGGAGGGTTTTGGTGGAGGAAGAAGAGAATCAAATCTGACTTTTAGAAGTTTGACTGGTGGCAGTAGGGGGACAATTATAGATGGACTTATGTCGGTTCAGGAGACCAGTTAGGAAGCTATTACAGGACTCATGCATTTTCTACTCCTGTGCTGAGTATTCTCTGGGCATGTGCTTCAGTCTCTGCTGCACGTAGTTTCGAGTACAGAGAAGTTGCAACAGGCACCATGAAGTTAAAGAACTTATCCAAGGTTACTCAGCTAGTAAATGGTCCAAGTCAGGTTTTAAACCAACTTTTATTGTTATTCTGGTACTTACATGTACAGGGAAGTATCTTTTATTCTTCCACTGAAAAATGGTATAGATATACTATTCTGATCACTTGAAGGGTAAAATTCCTCATCAGTGTTGAAGGCAGTGGGGCACAGAAAGAGGGAGGTGGATTCTCACCTAAGGTAATAATAATCTGAAAGAAATAGCTTCATACCCTTAAATAATTCAAATCAGCGTTTTTTCTATTGGTAGTCCTATTCCTCACCTTTAAAAGAATCTCTCCGATTTAGCGTTTTCTTTTGAACTGATTTAAACTATAGCCATGAATATTTGGGTGTCTAAAACTTTAGGTAAAATAGATAAATGTGGCAAGTATGCTTTTTGAAATATTTGGCCTTGTGATTTCAAGGAGTAATAAATGTGATGCTAGTAACATTAAACTTTGTTCACATCAATAGCATATGGTATTGTAGTTGTATAAGGTGTTGAGGCATGGTCTTTGCCCTTGAGGTGGTCACTACCCATGTGTGGGGTGGTATGCGTGTGCACATGTGTGCATCTATCTATCTGTCTGTCTATCTATTTATCTTTCTACCATTTCTTATCAAGTTCTCTGTAGTGCATGACTTTCAGAGCCCTCTCAAGGTCAACTCAAAGCAGCCACCCTGTTTACCTGTGTGGTTTCCTGTTCCAGATTATTTCCAGACTGTGTGTTAAGTGTTTGTGTCAGACAATTAAGATGGTCTACAGGCTCAAATTTCTTCCTATGGCTGCTCAGGTTAATTCCAATGTCCAAGGCAGTTAACTGCATTCCTGTGAGCATTGTCAGCTTTGGGAGGCTGCTAGAGAGCTCTGGATTTGCCTAATTTTAAGCCATATACTCTTACACATTGAATTTTCCGGAACTTGCTAGTTGGCAGTATTCAGTTTCTCAGAGGCTAATGGATTACAGTCATTACTTTTATATTAATGCGCTCAAAAGGTGACTTTCTTTAAGCTTTTTGGTTACTATGTGGGGGAAAAAGTGTTGAAACAAACTGCTGTGTAATAAATCACCACAAATTTCTTGGCTTAAAACAGCATCCATTCATTCTCCTATAGCTATGTAGTTAGGGTTAGGGTTCAGAAGTCTGAATGTGAGCCTCACAAGGCCAAAAGCAAGACATTTGAGTGATCGTGTATGTAAGAAATATATTTTCTCTCTTAGTTGTGGATTTTATGACAGATATATATTTTTTCTTTTCTTTTTTTTTTTTTTTTTGTAGTGCCAGGGATTGAACTCATGGCCTTGCACTTGCTAGGCAAGCACTCTAACCACTGAGCTAAGTCCCTGGCTGACAGATACATGTTTTAAGGGCAATCTGTACCACATGACTTGATACTATATTTGACAATTTAGCTAAAAAATTTGAGAAGATGAACATTTTGATGAACATTTGAGAATTTTAGCATTCTAACCAGTTCGATGCAACTAAGCCTTGGTACTTATTTCAACAACATAATTCTTCTTCTTAATCAATCAGTTGACCAGCTTTCCCCTGACATTTATACCTGGTATGAGTATATTTTAGTTTGGCTTGATACCTGGATTGAATGTGGGAATATTTCAATTAAGTTTTGTGCAAATGATTTTTCTTTGCCTCATGTCTCCCTCTAAAGATGGCGTTGACACAACTTTTTATCTCTTGAGCAGATTTAATTTTGCCACATGCTTGTTCAACAGAGACCTAAGAAATGATATAGCTTTTTGATTTCTCTTCTTCAGCCAATGTCCACCTTAGAACTTCATGCTGGGAGAAGTAACTCTTTATAAGATGGCTGTCTTATTGCATCTGTCCGGTTATACCTGGTGCAGTAACAGCATGTAAAATCTACATTGCATTTTACAATTCATAAAGGGAGCATATCTAATTTTGTATCTTGTTTAATTATTTCTAGAATTCAGTGAGATGGATATTGTTCTCTCTGTTTTATAGGAAGGATGAATAAGATTCATGAAACCAATTGATTTGTTCAAAGTCTTACAAGAAATTGAGCCAGGACTGAAAGTCATGTCAGTTCTGACTTCAAATTCAGTGCTATTTTTATCTCACCCTAGCTGAGTAGTGAGAGAATTAATCAGGCACACCTAAAGAGCCAGCCACAAGTAAAGTAAATTTCAGATATGAGGAATGACTTACAGTTTTGGAATTTTCCTCTCTTGCTTTATTACATGCTAATGTTTACATCTCTTGATTTCTCACATGTATTTTTCTAAAGTCAAAATTAGCATATTGGCGTATCTTGCATGCTTGCCAATAGTTGCCCTGAGGCGCTTCTCTGCTTGCCTTGGAGAAGAGTGATTGAGGGCAGGGACAATCTATAATGTTGCTTCACTGTCCAAAAGAGTTGCACCATTTTCATACTGGCCTCAGGTGCTTACAATTCCATGTTTAGTGCTGTTGCTCACTAACTGCAGAAGTCTGAAAAGGGAGGGAATTGTGTTATTGAAGACTCTTAGAAATTTTGCCATTCTTTAAGATCTTTGAGATTCCGTGGACCCGCTTCTCAGAATAATTAACATAGGAACCTCTACACAAACTATTCCATTTAAATTAAGGAATTTTTTTCCCTAGACATTGTCTCCTAGTCCCATACCAAATGTATTTATTCATGTATCCATTAATTCCCAGAAATACCTACCTGAGCAGCAATGTAGAATAGTGTATAAGAGGTAAGGCTCTAAAATCACGTTACGTAAGTTATTAGCTGGGAGATTGTCACAAATAATTTAATCTGTAAGTGCTTCATCTATAAGATGAGGAAGATAGCAAAGCCTGCCTTACAGGTAGGTTTATACGGCTGTGGCAAGGACTGTGAATTATGAAATGTAAAACCCTTAGAACAGCGCCTGCCTCTGTCAGGCAGACTCTCTCAAATGGCGCCAAGGATGTCCTGTCTTAGCTTGTGAATATGATGAGACACCATTCCCATGATTATGTTACACAGACACCGCTTACCTTAAAATAGGGGATTTTCTAGGTGGGCCCAATCTAACCACATACGACCCTTGAATAGCAGGCAACTTCCTTTGGGTGCTGACAGAAGAAGTCAGATTTCAAGCACGGGAAGGACTTGAAGCTAGAGAGGGCCAAGTGAGAAGGAATGCGGGCAGGTTTGAGGAGCTAAGAGGGGCTCTTGGCTGGCAGCCAGCAGGGGTGTTGAGACCTCAGACCTACAGCTGCAAACAACTAAGTTTGGCCAGCAACATGAATAAGCTTAAAGTTGACTCTCCCCAGAACTTCCTGGTAAGTGCCCAGCTGGCTGACAGCTCAACTTCAGCCTTGGGAGACCCTGAACAGAGAGCCTAGTCAAGCCTGCCTGGACTTTCGAACTACTGCAGAACTCTGAGATAATAAATGGGTGTTGCTTTAAGCCACCAGGCTTAGAGTAATTAGTTACGCAGCAATAGAAACTAATATAATCCCAAAGAAGTACTTATTAAATATTAGCTATCATTATTACATTTATTATTAAACACTTTGAGTGAATGATTTACCTTAGGAAGGACTGGAGAAACAATGTTGAAAAGTAATGGTGCCACTCCATAATGAGGTTATAGTCAAGAAAGTAAATAATGTCATTTTTTTCTGACACTCGGGATCTATGAAGATCAACTGTTACTATATCTTGTACACATTTTTTCTTTCCTTCCTGGCTTTGGTTCATTTCTTTTATTATACATGCTTGTCTTTTTTTTTTTTTCCTTTCTTTCATTTTTAGCCAGGTTAGACTGTTTAACCACCAGCAGAAACCATTGGCAATGGGTGAGTTGGGAATAGGATTTATTGATTGTCTCTCTCTGGTGTATAACCATTAGGCTATTTGGAAGCTCTTAGCCTGTGTGCTCAAATATTGTAAGTCACTCAGTGGAGAAGTCTGTTTCTGACAAAAGATCTATATAATCCTTTATCTCTGAGATCTGCCACCTGGTGTTCTCAACAGCTCAGAGCACAGAACAATTCCCAGTTTAATCAAACTGGAATACAAAGGGAGCAATGAGGGCCTAGTGTGCAATCCCTTGAAGTTGTTCCAAGGGAAAGGGACCTATTGTTACAGAAACAGCTCATTTTAGAGTTCAGTGGCCTGTGACACTTCCCCAGCTGCCAGCTCAGCAGGGACCTTCTGATACTTTCCTGCACTTGAAAGCCATTTTTGGTGGGAGGGATGGTGACACTGTCATTAAGGGATGGGGGTGGGGCGAGGGGATAAGGGAACAGTGGTATTAATGAATGTTCCCTCAGCAGTCTTGTGTTCTTTTTTATTCAACCATATGCTGTCCTTATTTTTTGAGTCTATTTTATAATAAAATTGGTGGGTGTTTATGTGTTTACTGGAGGTAGAGGTTATAATATCACTGTGTATATATTTATTTTTTACATTCATTTTAAAGGCTCTTGGATTGGAGTGGGTGTGGAAAGGTGAAATTGTTCATTGCCCATAATCATTTTGAAGCATGTAATTCTTTTTCTGAATTGGAAACTGGTTTCATTTTACTGAAATTTTTCAGAGAAAGGAGGGAAAAATTCCAAAAGCCATTACAATTTCAAAATAAATCTTCTAGAAACCAAGAATTGTTTTTTGGGATGCCTGTGTGGGCAAAAGTTCTCAAGACCACGTCTCCGGGGTACCAGTGTTTGAACAGCGAGGCGTTCTTCAGAGCAGGAGCTTCGGACAGACAGAGTGGTTTTTATTTTATTTTATTTATTTATTTATTTATTTTTTTGGTGGTGCCGGGGATTGAACTCAGGGCCTTGTGCTTGCAAGGCAAGCACTCTAATCACTGAGCTAAATCCCCAGCCCCCACAGAGTGGTTTTTTAAATCCTAATTCTACTTCCTTGATAGATGACCTTGAGTAAGTTATTTGACTTTTGTGAGTCTTGGTTTCTTTAACTTATAATGGGGATAGAAGTATTTAACCTTTGATCAAGTTATGAGAATGAAAAGCAATAACCAGTGTAAAGCAACTCCAAGTAATTTCTATCCAATAATAGTTTTATGTCTTTCCATGGCATAAATTTTTTTCATGAGATTTAAAAAAAATTTTTATTTTAATGGTACATTTTAGGTGTACATAGTGTAACATTCATCATAGGAATCATGTCATTACCTGTGCATGATCTATCTTGCTGCTTCTTTTATCTCCATTCCCTTCCCCTCCCTTCACCCCCTTCTCCCTCCTTATTTACAAAAGCTTAACTTATTATAAGAAATAACTTGGGTAGATGCATATCTACTTTGAAGAGGCCAAAGGGCGGTGAAGAAGGAAAGACTAATTCTTTGCATTCCAGACCCTTGCTAGTTCCTCACAGGTTCTTGTTATATATTTTAGACTTAGTGTATTCAAAACCAGCCTCCCAGTCTTTCTTCTCAAAACTACTTCAAGTCTTTCCATTTCAATCAAGTGCAACTCTAGCTATCCTTACAATTGGAGCAACCAAAAATTTTGTTGTAATCCTTGACTTTTCTCTTACTCATTTAACCTGTCAGAAAATCCAAAACATGTCTAGAATCCAACCATTTCACAGCATCTCCGCTGTGTCCGACTTTAACCTGACATCAAGTATTTTTCAGTACAGAAATCAGAGCGATTGTGTTAAGATATAAGTTAGATCAAATCTCTGGTTTGAAACTCTCCAGTGGGCCCCCATCCCAACAATAAAAGTCTGAGAGGTTATAATGGCTGCAAGTGTGGTGTATGGAATTCTGTCTGTTTGCAAACTGTGACTAAGCACACATGGAGATGAGGAGGCTGTGCCTGAATGGAAGTCGGTTATATCACTGAACACCCTGTCTAGTTCCCCTGATGTTTTGCTCATAAAAGACTTTCTTAATGAAGGAAGCAGCATGGTGATTTACATTTGGTTCAGTCGCTTTGTAGATCAACACTTACGTATATCAAAAGCTTGATCAAAGAGGCATCACTGATGCAGAAGTTTATGAATAGCACTTTTTTCCCTGGGTTCTCATCATTACTTAGTATTATGACTGTCATTTAAAAAATTACTAGATGAAAATGATATTATCTTATAGCTTTAATTGCTTTCTTTAATCATAATTAAAATTGACTACTAATTTGTTCCATATTTTGGCACTTGGTTTTTGTTATATACTGTAATTTGAAAGATAAATCCACTTATTAAGTACTTTTAGATGGATATGCTATGAATTGAAGCCAATGACAAACTGTGCTAGCCTGACAATTTAGATTTCACTACACAGCTCAATCTACAGGCACATGTGTCTTTTCTACGTGCCTCAAATTGTTTTTTTTTTTAAATTTATTTGAAATTTTTTTCTTCCTCTAATTTTCCTCTAGAAATGTTTCTGTCCTCACTGGGTAGGTAGGAAGAGATGGATATTGGGTTGGTAAAGTCTCTGTGGAAACTAAAGTGTCCTTTTGGGTTTGGTGGCCTTCCAGCTCCCTGCAGTGGGAAGAGTCTGAGCCCAGGACATCTCAGTCTCCCGAGCCCCATGGCTGCTGCTCTTTAAGTCATTTGCTATGAGCAGAGCCCCAGGTCAACCCTTGGGACAGTCCTAACACATCATCTCAATGATTCTGAAATTAATACCTCAAAGAAGAGACAGGAATTTGAACTTCTCAGTTCAGGTTCAGTACTATTTCTGTGTTCTTGAGACAGCTTCTGGCTTACTGACACTTCTGTGGATATACTATTTGTCTCTCAGCTTTGTGGATTTTGAAACACAGGAAAAGAGGCAGTTGTAAACTGGATGAAGGTGGTAGTTTCCATTCCTTTTGTCACTGGGGAAGGAGGTGGTACTGCCCAGTAACGAATGGCTGATGTTTCCTAAAATGGCATTTTGTGTTAAGAGTCTCGGTGTTGGATTGCCCTCACTGCATCCCTGCTCGCTCTCTGTGGCTCTCTTGCCGTTGTCATCTGATACATCGCCTGAAGAGTTTCTAATCCCCTTGCTCTGGTCGGTCCGTGACTAACCTGAACTTCTCTTGCTGGTTAGTCTTCGGGGATCACAGGACAAGTTGGCTGCTTCCTTCTGCAAGCAATGCACTATTCACGCCAGCTACAGGAACTCGGTGTAATGCAATACAGATGCTTGGAATCGTGGAGTCACTTGATGGTGGGGTCCATGCTGTGAAAGTGAGCAAGTGGCTCTAGCCAGCATTTACTAGACTTTTTAGAGACTCTAATCTTTCCTACATCTTTTTTTATATAACGAATTCAGGTTAATTCAAGGAGAATTTTCTGATACTAAGGATTGAGATCAGTAAATGAGACATGACCCATGAGATCATATGTGTGAAAGTGGCTTAGATTACTAAATGATCCTTAAATCCTGTTTTTGCTATATAGATTCTTGTCTTTATTTTCTGCTTCAGTAGTTTATCTGTAATTTGAAAGATAAATCCACTTATTAAGTACTGTTAGAGGGATATGCTATCAGTTTAAGCCAGTGACAAACTATGTCATTCTGACTATTTAGACTTCACCTCACAACTTAATTTACTGGTTGAGAAAAGATCTGACGCTCACAGCAGGCAGAGCACATAGTACGGGGAGGTGGGATATTAAGCCTTTTCCTGTAGTTGTTTATCTTTGATTCCTCTTTCTCTAAAAAGAGAATTTTACATTTAAATCCTAATTATCCTGAAAAAAATTTATTCCTTCAAAATATATTTACCAATCCAGTTCCTGTGTGCCAGGCCCTGTGCCAGTCTAGCTGGGAATATAGTCTTGAGCAAAGTGACTTTGACTTCATGGAGTTTAAGGTCTACAGCGATGTTGTCCAATAAGAATGCATATGAGCCCATGTTGTAACACAAAAGTTCCTAAAAGGTACATTTTAAGAACCTAAAAAGAAGCAAGCAAAATTAATTTTAATAATATATTTTATTTAATTCGATTTAGCTAAAGAATGCCAATGTATCAGTATGAAAGTTATTAAGCTATTTTACCTTTTTTTAATTGTACTGTCTTCAAAATTTTGTATGTATCTTACACTTAAAGTACTTCTCAATTTGGATTAGGCACATGTTAAATTCTCAAGGCTAGTTGTTATGTACTATGCAATGTGAATTTACCAACAACCTGGGTATACTCACACCAGAAAATATGTCAGTAGTAATGGTAACAAGTGCTGTAAGGAGACTGGAAACTTGGTTTAGTCAGCAATTGGAAAGAGGAATTTGAAGGATGAGTTGGAATAAGCCAGCTTGGAAGGATAAGAGCATTCCAGATAAAGGGAATAGCTTGTGTGCAGTCTTTGAATTGAAAAAAGAAGTGAAAAGAACAGAAAGAGAAAAATCATACAGAAGGAATCTGGTTTTAGAGTTTAGACTTCAAGATGTTGATGTAAGTATACAAAAGATAGAAAAATAGGAAAATAGGTGAAAGGACTAGAAATTTAGCTTTCAGCACTGGAGGAGTTAGCAAGTTACATCTTCTGTTGAAGTCCTAATGTCTGAACTTCTCAAGGACCACTCATTTGATAGACTGAAGACCACAATAGGGTGGGTGGGGTGGGAGAGGAATGAACTGGTCATACAGAGTACGTGGGGATAGATAGAGGGGGAACATCAGCTGTGTCCTGGAGAAGACCAAAGGTCATGAGATTAAACTCAGTGGCGAGGTCCAGGGCAAACAGGGAAAGGAATGGAAGATCAAGTCAAAAGGGTAGAACATCGGAGAGGTGGAACAGAGTGTATGTCGGGGAGTAAGCTCAGAGAATTGAAGTCAAAAGTGATAGGTGAACAGTAGCTTCTTTACCTGGCTGCCAGCAACATGGTGGGTGATAGGTGAACCAGGTTTAAAGCAAAGGTGAAGGGCCCAGTTAAACAGCTGTCATTTTACAGTACAGTTACACAAAGCAATGTGTCATCAACAGCAGACCACATATATGGGGATATAGGACATAAGTATGTCATAGGCTGTACCACTGAGGTTTTTGTGTAAATATACTCTCTGATGTTCACACGGCGATGAAACTGGCTCATGACACAGTGCTTAGAACATACCACTGTGGTTGTACAGCACATGACTGTACTTCTACACTCCAGTGGTTTCAGAGGAAATGACCCAGAGGTTGAAAAGAGACCCTGGAATATAGGCTTCTGTGCCCAGAGAAAAAGCTGACATGTCTGGGTACTGGGGGAGCAAGTCTGAGAGTGATGATGGTGGATTCACATATAATTGTACATATTTATGGGACATGGTGTGATATTTCAACACATGCATTTGGTTGTGCACAGGTCAAATTGGAGTGATTAGCAGTTCCCTCCTCTTACCATTATGTTTGGTGGCTTCAAGCTCTTGTCCTTTAGATCCACTGTGGTGCGGAACACCAGAACTTACTTTCTACCTAACTGTGTTTTGGTACCTGTTATCTACCTTCCCCTTAGCCTTCTTCTACCCCCAACCTTCCCAGCCTCTAGTAACCACTATTCAACATTCAGATCAATTTTTAGCCTTCACGTGTGAGAGAAAAACACATGGCATTTGTCTTTCTAAGTATGGCTTATTTCATTTGTCCCAGTTCCATCCATGTTGCTTGCCGACGACTGGGTTTCATTCTTATTTATGACTGAATGATATTCCATTATGTGCGTATACAAAATTTCTTTTTATTATTTTTTTAAAATTTCTTTATCCATTCATCCATTAACGGGTATGTAGACTGACGTCCCATCTTAGCCTTTGCAAAAGATGCCACAATAAACATGGGAGTACAGGTATCTTTTTAGTATGCTGATTTCATTTGCTTTAAAAATCACAAATTAAAAACTTGAACTCCATCCTGATGCATTTGAAGCTTCCTGTAACCGTGCTGAGATCACACAAGGAAGACTGATTCACGAGATCAAGAAGTGTGTGTTTTCCACGCTCTCACCAAGAGTGCCGAAACAGCAAAGTGTCCTGAGAGAACACAGCAGTTCGAAGACAGGGAGTGAGCCTGTTTGAAGACCCCGTTGTGAACTGGGTTCTAACTGCAAATGCTGCAACCAAACCAAACCAAACCACCTCACAAATCAGAGGCCTTTTGGCAGGAAAAACACTGGACTGTGTTAAAACAATGTGATGATATTCTGCGGTGGAGTGAGTGTGGTTTTCAAAGACATATTTTTCTCAGTGATATTTATGGGAATGTTTGCATCTACTCTCTAGGTCTTAGCTCTCTAGGTCTTAGGTCCCACCCCTCGTGATCATTAGAAATTAATAATGACAGGTACAGGACATGACTAATAAGTGGTAGCAGTACATATGATAGAGTTATCATAAACCAAGACTGGAAGAGTAACTTTTAGTCTAGGCTTGTCAAAATAACTACATGTCTATATTTTTTAGAAGCTAAAAACATTCATTTAATAAAAAAGACGTAGTAAAGGGTAAATAAAAAAGATATGAGACATATTGGAAACAAAAAGTAAAATGGCAAATGTAAATCCAAGTATATCAATAACATTAAATGTGAATTATTAAAAGATTCATCCGGTCAAAACGCAGAGATAATCAGACAATATAAGAACCAAGATCCAATTATATGATTTCTATAGGACATACATTTTAGATTCAAAGACCAAAAATAGAATGTAAATAAAAATATGGAAAAAGATATGTCACATAAATAACAAACATAAAGTTGTAGTAGTTATGTTAGTATCACACAGCCAAAACATTAAAACAGTGAAATACTAGAGATAGAGACTTTTTCTGGGTGGTGGGGTGCTGGGGATCAAACTCAGGGCCTTGTGCTTGCTAGGCAAGCGCTCTACCACACAGCTAAATCCTCAACCCTAAGACATTTTATAATGATAGAAAGATCAACCTGTATTAGTTACTTTTCTAGAGTTAATGGCTTGCAAGAGAGCAGATTTAATACAGGACATTTACAAATTACAACATTCACACACTCAAACCAAATGCAGGAAGAATGCAGAATATCTGTCTATGCACTGGAGACCTGAACGATCCAATTAAGGGCTGGGAGCCTACAGCACTGTCCCACATACATCCGTGTCTGTGCGAAAAGGCTAAAGAAATCTATACTGGAACCAGGATATGACACTCACAGCAGAGATGAAGACCAGAGCTCCCCTGAAGCGAACAGCAGCCATCCTCAACAACAGCAAGACCCCTGGGCTCCTGTGATGATAACAGCCACATTCTCTTCAGGAGAACCAGCTGCAAAAGACCTGAAACAGCTGACCCCTATCTTCTGCCCCCGTTCTCCTTTATGTTGTGTTGGCAACAATCCTCAGATGGTTCTTCTATGCCCAGAACCACAACAACTCACTTCAGGGGGGTGTTCTTGCTCAACCAGATCACAGTAATAAGTTCACTGCACAAACCATTGGAAGTTGTTACAATTATAAGTAAACAAATCCCCATTTGGGGAGCCAATGGGAGGAGTGTATGGGATTGAGAAACAATCCCCTGAAATTCACATCCACTTGGGACCTCAGGATGTCACCTTATTTACCCTATAATGTATTTGTACATTATAAGAGAAATCAAGCAATATGTAAGTTTGTGTGTCTGGTTTATTTTGCCTAATATATGGTCTCCATTTGAATTCATTTTCCTTTAAATGATTCAAACCTATCCTTCTTTATGGCAGAGTAGTACTCCATTGTGTATAAATACCTCATTTTCTTTATCCATTCATCTGTGATATAGATCATTTCAAAGATTTATTAGTTGTGCTGCTATAAACATGAATATGCATATATCACTGTGTTGTGATGTGTTTAACTCTTTTGAGAAGACGTCTAGAAGGGAAATAGCTGGATCAAATGGAATTTCTGGTTTTAGTTTTTTTGAGGAATCTCTGTTCTGATTCCCATAGTGCTTATACTAGTCTACGTTTCTGCCAACACTGTAGAAGGATTCCTCTTCTCCTGCAACCTCTCCAAGTTTTATTATTTGACGTCTTGGTGATAGCCATTCTTTCTGGCGGTAAGGTGGAATCTCGTTATTTCAATTTGCATTTCTCTAATGGCCAGAGATGTTGAACATTTCTTCTTGTATTTATTGGCCACTTGAACTTCTTTTTGTTGAAAATATCTATCCACTTCCATTGCCCAGTTTTTATTGGGTCTTTTATTTTAGGGGAGTTCTATTTTTTTGAGTTCTCTACATATTCTAGATATTAGTCCTTTATCTGAGGAGTAGCTGGCATTTTTTCCCATTCTATATGTTGTCTCTTCACTCTGTTAGTTGTTTCCTTTGTTCTGTAGAAGGCTTTTCATTTGATATATTTCCATTTGTTGATTCTTGATGTTATTTCTCATGCAACTGGGTACCTGTTCACAAAGTCTTTGCCTACGCCTATGTTTTCAAGAGTTTTACCTATTTTATCTTCCAACAGATTAAATGTTTCTGTGTTGATATTTAGATTTTTGATCCACTTTGATTTTAGTGTAGTGCATGGTGAGAGGTATGGGTCTAGATTCGATCTTCTGCATGTGGATAGCCATTTTTCCCAGCACCATTTGTTAAAGAGGCATGTATGGTTTTGTTCCTTTGTCAGAGACCAGAAAGAAATAAATGATACTTTTATTTTAACTAAGAAGTTACGAATGCTGCTGTACATTTATAAACATTACCTCACCAGGAAAAATATTAGAACAAGGATGATTTTTGAGCTTATAGAGGGAATAAATGTCTAATATGAGCCATTCTGGAATCACAAAGAATAACGAGTTAAACTTACTTCATATTTGATAGAGGTACCATCGAAGATGAGATCAGAGAAATACTATAGAGATAGAAATCTCTGAATTTCAATTTTTCTAGATAACTTTATTGAACCATCAGGAATGTGGCCTGATAATCATGGTTAGAATGGTTTTATAATTGGTCCAGTGACCTTACCAAGGATGCTAATAAATACACTGATGTCATGTATAGAGACTCAATACCATATTCTGTCTCCACCCTCAGATTGGGGCCTTGAAAGATTACAGACATAAAATCACATACTAATAAAATGAGTAGGTAACAAGAAACTATGTGGAAGAGCAAATGCGTGCTATAAAAAATTACCCAAAATGAATTCAACAGAGCCAAACCATACAGTTAATGTTACCGAAAAATTATGTGGTAGTCAGCCATCAGGAAACTATAAACTGAAATGAAAAAAACAGTACTATATGCCTCTTTAAAGTGGCTAAAATTAAAACGACTTAAAATAACTAGTGCCAGAGAAGATAGGGAGAACTGGAACTCTATACATTTCTATCAAGAATGTAAACTGGTATACAACTACTTTGGAAAATTACTTGGCATGGGGCTGGGGATGTAGCTCAGTGGCTAGAGTGCTTGCCTGGCAAGCACAAGGCCCTGAGTTTGATCCCCACCACAAAAAAAAAAAAAAAAAAAAAGAAAAGAAAGTTACTTGGCAGTATGTACTAAGCCAAACATGTGTTTAACCAGGTCACAGCAATTTCACTCCTAAGTTTTAACCAATATCTATGTGTGCTCATATCTTCCAGAAGACATGTATTAGAATCGTGCTTGCAGCTTTAATAAAAAGCTAGTAGTTGGATGGATAAGTAAATGGTGATATGATTCATAAATGGAATGATACATAGCAATAAAAAAGAGTGAGCTCTCCCTTGCTCAATAGGATCTCAGACCCAGATGTGAGAACTGGAATTGCACAATTCCATTTATATGAAGTTCAAAACAGGTCAAATTGATCTAAATTGAGAGATGTCAGAGGAATCGTTACATTTAGAGGGCTGTTGGCTGTAAGGGGGCATGAGAACACTTTCTGAGGTGCTGAGAAATTCTGTACATTGACTGGGTGGGAGTGAGCTGGGTGTTCACATGTCAAAATTGATGGAGCTGTACACTTCAGATCAGTGGTTACTCCTCATCAAGGTTTTATATGTGCATATGTATGTTTTAAAAAATGTAGAAGTGAACTTAGATTAAAATAAGCACTCTGTAGACTAATGAAGATGCCAAAAGGCCACAGAAATAGAAATGATAGTAAGTTTTAGTTCTCTATACACATGATATGGGTAAACAACAGAGATAAAAGGCAATGAGGGCTTAGTATTCACACAAGTGTGGTGACAAGAATGAACAAGGCAGCTGGGCCTTCTCTGTAATGTATTGACCATGCCCGGGGTGTAGTGGACATTTCCTTCTGCAGTGCTTTCACATCACAAACCAAGATGTTTCCAGAGAAAAATAACCATATGCTGAACATCTGAGGACAGCCTGAAAGGCTTTTCAGCTTGAGAGGGAAATAAACAGACTCAGAGAGAAACCAGATTTATTCTATATATACACTCTGAAAGCTGAAGTGGAATTGAGAGAAAAGCTGCAAGAAACTTGACTTTTTTTTTTTTTTTGAGACAAGGTCTCTCTATGTAGTTCATCCTGATCTTGAATTCACTATGTAGCCCAGGCTGGCCTCGAACTCACAGCAATCCTCCTGCTTCAGGCTTCTGAGCGCTGGGATTACGAGTGTGCGCCACAGCTGGCTAGTAGCTTGATTTTATTCTAACATAAGGAAGACTTTCTAAATGATAGAGGTTCCAGCAAACTGCCCCGAGAGGCAATGAGTTGCTCAAACAGTGACCACTTCCCTATACATGTTTAGAGATGGTTAATCCACCTGCCTCAGTTAGTGGATTAAATAAAATGTTCTCTAAGATTCCTGTTCATTCTATGATTCATTTAGCTCCAATCAGGATAGTTTACGTGCCAGCAGAATTTGGCTGGAATAAAGGAAATCGACAAGCAGCTTATTCTGCACAGAAAGTCTCTAATTCCCTTTCATCTCACATGAGAGGCTTTCTACTACAGCGATAAACTCAGTCACCATTCACAGCATTCGTTACTCTGAAGAGCTCTCCAAAGTCCACATTTCTGAGGATGATGAGGTAGAAGGGGTCTCTTGACAATAATTCCCCTATTACCTGTCACTTAAACTATAACAATCTTCTATATCTCATAATGTGGTGATAACAGTGAAAGGACACAGAATCAGTTTTATTGGTCTTAATACAACTGGACGGGGTGTACTCTAGAATCGTTGGAGCAATGTCACTAGAAATATACAAATGTATCTATTTTCTCATACTGGGGTTTGACCATAGTTAATTTTTTTGCTAATCTACTTCTAATTAGAAGTAGAGGTCAGCATTATTTCACTTAGTAGTTCTTTAATTGTTAATAAGGCTGGACACCTAAAAGAAGTGGCAGATTAAGACAGAAACACTAAGCAGTCCCACAGTAACCCCATACTGTTCAATCCACATCACTCTGTCTATTGCCTTGGGGACTCCTCTATCCTCACAAGCCAAGTGGCTCCCCAGGAAGGGAATTGTGCAGCTGAAATCATCTTTCCTTGGCATTAGGTCACCTTTCGGTGTGGTCTACTGCATTTTCATTATCCTGCTGCATTCTGTCTCAGGAACTGTGGGGCCACCCAAGGTTATTGTAGCAGGAGATTTCATACATAGATCCATCATGGACAGTGGTCCCATAAAGAGCCGATAGAGTCCTGGTGTGCCACTAAGAACACTATTGTCAATCAAATTGTTAACAAGGGTTTATCTCCATGTGATGGTATTTGAAGTAATTCTTTGGCTGATCTGTATTTTTAATGTTTTAGTGATAAGCATGGTATGCTTATATAACTAAAAATTTTTATCTTGATGGATATAATGATGGATGGGAGGGATCGGAACAGAGAGGAAGAAAAAAGATTCTACCTGTAATCCCTTTGTTCTTAAATTAAAAGGAAAAAGAAAATACGTCCAGAATAGATTCCACTGATGCAAAAATTGTTACGATCCACAGATCAGGGTGAAGCATGAAGTGCCAACATAGAATTCCACAAAGACTTGGTTGTATCACTGTGAAGGCATCTGCTTCTCTACCGAGTCAGCTGTAGAGAGAAAAGGAGGAATATGTCCACAAGTGGCCCACTTTGAAGCCAATGAATAATGGATATAATGCAAACCCCTTTCTGTTTGAGACCTCAGGAGTTTTGAACACCTAGTTCATTGTCCATTACTAGAAATATTATTGTATAATCAAAGCAAAGGCAGGTGGAAAAGCCAGAGGCACTTTGACTTTGTTATGTGCTATTTAATGGTCCTTCCATGTTTACATTTCCATGTGCCAAATTAAACTCAAGGGAAGTTACAACTGGAAAAAAATGATCCAAGAATTGTCAGTGGGTTACCATGCAAGTAAGATCCCAAGCAAATGTTGCATCTTCTCCTTTAACTGTGGAATACTTCAGGTCCAGACCCTTTTCCACTTCTTAATTCCTTCTTCCTGCACTTGCAACCAAGCCCAAATGCAGTGGGATGGGGCAATTCCAACAAACCTTGTTCTATAATAGCAGAAACATCACTTTTCACTAAAGCACACAGGGACATAATTATTAGGGTGTACCTCTTTTAAAACTTACAGCTAAAATTACTCTTAACAGTAATTACTGAAGTACAAAGAAATGACATCTCCATTTAAAGTTCAAAATGTACATTTAAAAATATTCTGAGTGCTTTTTATAAAACCATTTAACCTTGGAAGTGGCACAAATTATTCTTTAAGGAAAACAGTAGATATTAGATGTCTATTAATAAAATCCCATATCTTGTAGAAAAGATACATAGAGGTTCCAATTTGGAAACCAAAATAATAACCTGCAGAAAAACGTTGAAAGAAATCTAATTAATAAATGTATACAGAGATGACCTTTAGGATAAGCCAGTTGATTTTTTGAAATCTACAGATGCTATAAAGTTTATCACATAATGGCCCTGGAATCTGGGTTGAGAACCATTTTGTTCCACATGCATCAGGTCCCAGGGCTCAAAATGTAAAAGATAAAAGAGAGGTACATGCTGACTTGTGTCTGGAAGGCTGGGTGGTAAGTTCTTGTGGGGGATAAAAAAAAGGGGAGGATGCAGGCTAGACACCAGGGCTTTGCTAGAAAAGAGACGGTGAAGACAGAGACAAGTCTCAGCTGGGGAGAGCAGAGCTAGGGAGTGTGGTCCTGCGGCAGAGACAGAGTGAGCCAGGCAAGGTGCAAGGGCAAAATCTAGAGACAGCTGGATGCCTGGTGTTCAGGCAGCTCCCAGAAAAGCAAGCCAGCCTGCAGTTTAAGGTTAAGTCTAGGCCCCCACCTGACTGGACTTTGCCTCTCCAGAAACCTGAAAAGCAAAGGGAGAGACCCAAGTCAGCTGACCAGTCCAGTCCAGCTCTGAAGGGTGGGGCTGGGATGAAATAAAAACAGCTCAGGTGGGTGGGCAGGGGAACAGGGTTATGACAGTATGCCTTGGCTTCCTTCAGCCAAAGCAGATGGACAAAATCAGGGGCCGCTTAATCATTAAATAACTCCAAATAGATGAAGATAAGAAGGATTGTGTGTAACCTGTACACTGAAATTTCTTCTGGGTAACAAAGGAGCTTTTGCAGTCAAATAAGCTGGCAAAGAGCTGTCCATCACTCCTCTGCACAGTAAACTGCATGAGGGCACAGTGCAGCCATGACTCACAGAGGCCCCAGCTTGGAGATGTGATGACTGAAGGGAAAGCAGGCCGGACATAAAGGAAGTTTTCTCCGTAAGATTCAATGGGTGGACTCCAAATCCCAGGAGTCTTTCTGAAGGCAAGTCTTGGATGCCTCTCACAGATGAGAAGCTCTATTGGGAAACCTATTTAGGTAAACTTCTGCTCTGATGAGTCCGTTCAGCCCACACCCGATATGTCCCAGTCTCCCCAAACAAACCAAGTCTGATCTTATCATCATACTTTTAAATTTTTCAAACCTGTCCGTAAAACCTGACTTCTCTTTAAACAAAACTACAGGAGGTTTTTTTTTATTTTTAATAAATTATATATTTCCTTAGATCTGGCAGCATTAGCAAGCCAGCAAGAAATGTGGCCACTGGAAATCCCTTACTACAGAGCTGTTCTGCTCTTTCATGTTGTCATGATTCTTTTCTGTTTGTTGCACTCTCACTTGGGAATGAAGCTTGCACCAGCTACACAATTAGAATTAGAATGGGAAATTCACTATCTCTCTGCAACTGATATAGCCATATACTGGTGCAGCCAAAGGAAGCTTATAAAATCACAGATTAGATCTTATAAACTCCCCACCCCATGTAAAACATTTCCCAAGATTCTTACTTTTAGAATAAAATCCAAACTCCTTATTATGACTTCCAAACTCTTGAATGGTCTAGTTTTATTCAGACCAGACCATTGAATGTCTTCTCCATCCAAACAAGGTCTGAAATATGCTGTCTTCCAAAAGAATGGCTTAAAATAAAACAACTAATCATATTTAGCTGAATTTACTAATTTTTTAAAAAATCTGCCTTGCTACAAAAAGACAGTACAGCTCATCGTTATTGTTTAATCAACATAGGGAATAATTGTAGACACAGAAAATTAAAAATTGAGTAAAGACTGGCAGCAAAACATAGCATCTCCTGGACCTGAAATCAAATACCTGGAACACAACTACTTGATGATGAATAAAAAAGCAGATTTCCAGGAATTGGGAGGGAACTGAATGGAAAACAAGGAATACAGAGAAGCTAGAGAAATTGAGCACAACATAAAGAAAAGAACAAGGTATTCTGGAAAGTTAACCCCAGGTGTTAACTTTGGGGAGATGAACCTGTTTCTGCTAATAGAAGGTAAACCCAGAGAGGTTTGGACACTCCAGGAAGGAACAATGGACTGAACTGGCAATATAGCCCCAGTAAAAGTCCAGTGTTATTGTAAACTATGAAAACAGCATGGGGTTTTACTCTGAAAGAAACTCCTTCCACATGGCTAGAGTTGGAGAAAAAAATCCAGTGCAGTGCCAACCATATTTGAGATTGTTTAAGCAGGAGCCATTTAATGAAAGGGTTAATTGTTTAAGACTGCACTACAGAACTACACCTCTGGGTTTCTGCAGTCACCCTACCACAGCGACTGGATGGGAAATGGCTACATGAGATAGTTGCACAGAGGGATTGGGCTAAACACAGACTCCTCAAGAAGTTAAAGTTCAGGCAAGGAAGGACATGGGGGTCCTGCCCTCCATGATGAGAATCTAGGCAAATTGTGTGTGGTTTTTGGAAGGGGTTGGTCTGAAAGTGCTGGCATTAAATCCAGTGGACTGCTTGACCCCAACTACCGCTGCAGTCTGTATCCAACACAGAGCTCAGTGGTTTATTTGCTTTCTCTATCTGCCAACATGATGAGGGATATACCTCACCTTACAAAGTTTCTACATCCAGGGTATACAGACAGTGTGACCTCTGGAGGTGGTGGGGGAGCACCTCGTAAACTCACAAGTCATAAAGTTAGGCAGAGAAAACTGACCTGGGGCAAACAGGAACTGGGAGTGGCTGGAGTAAATACGGTCTTTAGGTAGACACCATTGGCCAACTACACCTGGCAAGAAAGGCAGAGCAGAACTCAGCATTCACATACAAAAACTTGAGTCTGGAAACAAAATAAGTCTTTGTAGTGACTCACTATCTTTTCCCCATAACTGGAGGATTTCGATACTATATAGACCCTGTAAAGAAACTGCTCATTCAAAAACATGGAGCAATTTTTCTGGAATCATTTCTTCTTTTCTTCATTGGTTTTTTTCCTTTTGGTTTTATCTTCTTCTTCTTGTTGGTTCTTTTCTATTACTTTTAGCTAATTATATTAATGTTTTACTCTGTAATTCATTTATCTCACTTTTCTCCCCTCCTCATCTTTTTTCATTACTTTAAAAATTTTATTGTTTAATTTCTCCTCTCACATCCCCTCTATCTTTATTAGTTTTAAACATTGTACCATTCAGATATTTAGTTGACTCTGCTATTATTGTTGAATTACTTTATATTGTTAGTAGTGGTATAATCATGGAATTCAGTAGATATTTACTGTATGTTAATATTAGGTTTGTCTTTGTGTCTATATAATAATTACAGATCTTTTTTCTGTGGTTAAGGGTGGTACAGTGGTAGCTTTTATTGGTTCCTATTGGTATGTCAATATCCAATTTGTCTTTAACACTATTGTTGTTACTGATTTTATTTTATTTTATTTTATTTTGTTACTGATTTTTTTGCAACTGTTAATACCATAATTGTTGCTGTTAGCTGGTTTTTACTGTATACCAATATCTGGCTTATCTTTATGTCATCAACAATACGACAATTCATTTTCAGAGAACTGAATGTTGGTCCAATTACAATGTGCCTTTCTCTCCCCAAATTAGTGGAGGTAGTGGGATCCTGGGATAGAGGCAAAGGCCTACTGTTAGTCATGCACTGAGCACATCAATGGAAAGAAAAACATGAATTAAAGAGATCTTCATGCTATCAACTAAGTCTTTCCACTGTAATTTACCTTCAACTCTCAGCACAAAAATTAAAAAGCAAAACAGAAACCAGAAACATGAGAAAACAAGGCAGTAAAATGCTTGCCCAAACTCCCAACTCTCCCAAACCTGGCCCATTAAACATGGAGGGGGAGGAAATCAAAAGCCAAACAGCTGAATTATACAAAGTGATAAAAGGAAACAAAAAAACCCCAAGATAAAACAGAACAATAATGTGCTCAGCAAGCTCAAAGATGATATAATTAAATAGAAAATAGACCTAATAAAGGAAATGATCCGCAAGTTAACTGAAGACACTAATAAAAAGCTAACTGAGCTAAACAAAATGATACAAAACATGAATGATCAGGTTAGCAAAGAATTAGAGTGCATGAGAAGGTACCAAACAGAAATCCACAAGATTTTTATTGAAAGTAAGGGCAGCAGAATTAACCAATGTGAGGAAAGAGTGTCAGAACTAGAAGATAGGGTTTATGTAAGTGATCATACATTCAGAGATACCTTAAAAGCAAGAGAACATGATAAGTCCAAGTGCTGCTGGGAGATACAAAGAAGACTAATCTAAGATTAACTTGAATTAGTTAACATCAGAAGACAGCAAGAATGGTACAAAAAATCTGTTTATAGAAATCATAGCAGAAAATATTTCAAGGACAGGGAAAGAATTTGACATACAGATAAACAATGCTTGTAGGACCTCAGATAGCCATGATCAGAAAAGAACTTCTCTACAAAACATTGTAATCAAAATCCTGGAAGTCCAACACAAAGACAGCATTTAAAAAGCTGTTAAAGGAAAGAAACAAGT
The DNA here is from genome assembly GCA_004026905.1 of Hystrix cristata. Taxonomy (NCBI): domain Eukaryota; kingdom Metazoa; phylum Chordata; class Mammalia; order Rodentia; family Hystricidae; genus Hystrix; species Hystrix cristata. Next base: position 38,789 of record PVJO010002188.1, on the reverse strand, counting down.
CATTTATAAATGTAAACTCATTAGAATTACAACAGACTTAGCAAGATAAACTTTAAGGCCAGTAGAGCTGGTAGTGAAGTGTTTCAAGCCCTAAAAATAATCAACTTCCAGCCCAGATTTATATGTCCTGAAAAATTATCAAATTTGATGGAGAAATAGACATGTGCATAAAAGAGAGCACCTTAAGAAATTCATGACCACCAGACTAGCACTCCCCAAAATTCTCGAGGATATCCTAGAAAGACACAATGCAGCCAACAATGCCTAAGTTTCTAATGTAATGAATATACCATGTAAGGTCAGCCTTTAAGTGGGGATGGATAGGGAGGAATATACACAGGGAAAATATAACAAGAAAAATGAGTCAGTACCTTTCAGTAGTAATTCTCAATACTAATGGACTCAACTACCCAATCAAGACACAGACTGACAAATTGGATCAAGGAACAAAACTCAGTGATATACTGTATTACAAGACTAATACAGTGATATACTGTATTAAAACAAACACTACTGGGAATAAAAGATCAGATAAACATAAACACAGTTATAGTGGGAGACCTTGATCTTCCACTGTAACAGATAGATCAACTAGACAAAAAAAATCAACAAATATTAGACTTGAACTATACCTTTAAACAAATGGACTTATTAAATATCTACAGAGTGTTCCATCCAATGACAACAGGATACACATTTTTCTCAGCAGCACATGTAATTTTCTCCAAAATAGACCACATGTTAGCCAATAAAACATGTTTAAATAAATACAAAATAATTATAATTATCCCATGCATATTATGAGATCATAATGCAATGACACTAAAACTCAATGGCAAAAGAAAACACAGAAATTATTCAAACATGTGGACATTAAACAACATACTCGTGTGTACTCAATGGGTCACAGAAGAAATCAAGGAAGAAACTAGTTCCTAGAATCAAATGGTAATGCCAGTATAACATACCAGAACTTATGGGACAGAACAAAAGAAGTTCTAAGAGGGTTTACATCTGTGGATGCACACATCATAAAACAGAGCAAATGTTTTATAAGTAAATAATCTAATGATGCATCTCAAGGTCCTAGAAAAACAAGAACAATCCAAGGAAGTAAAAGATCTCTACAGTGAAAACTACAATACTCTGAAAAAGAAGATTGAAGAGGACATCATAAAATGGAAATATATCCCCTGTTTCTGGGCAGGCAGAAATAACATTGTCAAAATGGCCACAATGTCAAAAGTGATATATAAATTTAATGCAATCCCAATTAAAATACCAACAGCATTCCTCACAGAACTAGAAAAGAATCCTAAAATTCATGTGGAACCAGAGGAAACCCATAATAGCAAAAGTGGTCCTGGGCAACATTAGCAAAGCAGGAAGCATCACGAACCTGGACTGCAAGTTATATTACAAAGTTACACTGATTAAAAAATAGCATGGTATTGGCACAAAAGGAGATATATGGATCAGTGGAACAGAATGGAGGATACAGAGACAATCCAAGCACATTCAGCCATCTAATCTTTGATAAAGGGGACAAAAACATACACTGGAGGAAAGAGATTTTTAAACAAATGGTGCTGGGAAAACTGGCTATCTATATTGCAGAAGATTGAATATAGATCCATGCTCTCACAAAATGTACTAAACTGAAATCAAAATGGATCAAAGATTTAAATGTTAAAACAGAAACAATCTCATGGAAGATAAAATATGTAAAACTCTTGCAGACATAGGCATAGGCAAGAAATTTCTGAATAGAATCCCAGTTGCGTAAGAAATAGCACCAAGAATTGACAAATGGATTACATTAAATTTAAAAAGTTCCTATCTGGCTTATGAGGCAGTCAAGTGAGTGAAGAGGTTACCTAGAGAATGGAAAAAAAAAATTGTACCTACTACTCCTCAGACAGAAGACTCCAAAAAAAAAAAAAAAAAAAAGACCTCTCTCCCCACAAAAAAGACCCAATCAAAATATGGGCAACCAAAACGAATAGACACTTCTCAGGTGAAGAAGTGCAAATGGCCAGTAAATACAAAAAATGTTCAATATCTCAGACTATTAGAGAAATTAAAGTTAAAACAACACTGAGTGAGAGTATATCTGATGAAGCTGCGGGAAAAAAGAAACCCTTCTACACTGTTGGTGGGAATGTAAACTAGTAGAACCCCTATTGGAATGAGTTTGAAGATTCCTGAAAAACTAAAACTAGAAATTCCATTCGACCCAGCTATATCTAGAAGATACCTTACCTTCTAGGTGCCTTTCTGAAAGAGTTAAAGACAGCATATTATAGTGATAAGTGTACCCATGTTTGTGGCATGACTCATAACAGCTGTGGTGGACTTAATGTGGTCAATTTGAGCAAGAATGCCCAGCTGGACTGAGTTGGTGTGATTCTGGGCATAGAGGATCCACCTGAGGATTGTTGCTGATGCAAAATAAAACAGAATGGGAGCAGAGACATTGGCGGGCTGTTTCCCAGGAGAAGCTCTCCTGCGGCTGGTTCTCCTGAAAGGAACTTGCAGCTGTTCTGCTTGAGGAAGGAGCTCAGGGCCTTGCTGTCATCGAGGATGGCTGTTGTTGCGTCGGGGGAGCTCTGGTTGTCATCTCTGCTGCGAGCATCGTATCCTAGTTCCAGTAAAGATTTCTTCAGCCATCATCTGCAGACAGGGACTTACATGAAACAGTGCTGTGGGCTCCCAGCCCTTGATTGGATCTTTCAGGTCTCCACTGCTTAGATAGACATTCGGCAGTCTTTCTGTATTTGGCTTGCAGGTGAATATTGTAACTTATAAATGTCCTGTATTAAATCTGCTCTCTTACAAACCATTGACTCTAGAAAACCTAAAAAAACAGCTAAATCTTGGAAATGGCCTATAGGCCTGTCACAGATGAATGGATAAAAAAAGATGTATTTATACACAGAAGAGGGCTACTATTCTATGAAGAAGGACCAATTTGAATGATTTGTAGGAAAAAGCAACTTGATAAAAAATGTTAACTTAAATAAATCAGACACACAATCTTAAAAATTGCACAGCTTCTCTTATTTGAGTAAACCAAATTACAAATAATTTAAAAAGCAAAATGAAAGATAGATAATAGGAAACAGGGAGATCGATCTTTTGCAAGCGGGAAGGGGACCAAGAGATGGAGGCTGATGGGGAGGCATGGAAGGGGAAGGAGAAGTACAAAGAATTAAGGTGTGTTATATACATGTACTGACTCCCCATGATGAATGTAATCATTATGCTCTGCAAATATGTACTAATAAAAATGAAGAGGTAAAAAGAGCTCTCTTTTCACTCATATTAGGCAAAGTGCTTTAAGTTAGTTGGGGGAAGTATAAAAATACCTTCCAAAATTCTTTCTTTTGCAAAATTAAAGCATACCTATAATATTAAAAATAGCTTTTCTTGTTTCATTCGATAGTTATGTTTAAATTGTTTTTATTTTTTATAAATTGAGTTCTTAAGATTTTAAAATAACTTGATAGTTGATTGAATTATATAAGCATTTTTATTGTGGAGAATGAATTAATAAATCTTTAATTTTGCAAATAATTATTTGCTAATTTATTTCTAAACTTGAATTTCTAATTATCTGATTTTCCTAATCTTTCATATTTTTAATAATGTTTTATTTTTGCAAGTGAGTAGAATGATAGAAAGGACAGACAGTAGGGAAGATAGAAAAAAAGAAAATAATTCAAAACTGAAGCTACTAGAGAGCATTTACTAAAGTTACCCTTATCTGTTAAGAAGGACCTCAGTGGGCTTGAAGAGGTTGGCAACTTTCAAAGTGTCTGAGGCATTAAGGGAATCTGATTTAGCTTTGAGAAATCTAGAAGCAATAACACAAATGACAAAATTGTATTGTAGGGCTGTGGTTGCTGCTTATTTTTGTGTATGTGTGATTTAAGAAGAAAAGTAAAAATTTCATAGACTGTATCCAATTAACTAGAACAGCTTTCCCAATTGAAGATTTTTTTGGTCATCACTACAAACCCTAAATTAGCCTTCTCTTTTATGAGTTCCCCCTAACTACATAAATAACAGCATTTTTTTTTAATTGAAGGGAACTTCAAAGTAATCAAGTTCAATGTTTTAAACTTACCTATAAGGAAACTAAGATCCAATAAAGCACAATGCTTTAAGTTATGTCCCTCGAACACTGTGGTTGAAAAAGCAGATGAACAGCATTTCTACAGTCATGAAAATCACGTTAATGGGAAGACCACATAGAAAAAGCAAAACACAAAATAAAAAAAAAGAAAAAGAAAAAGAAAAACACAAATGTTAGAAAAACCAAAAGTATTAGACAGTGGTGAGTGTCAGACAGACAGACTGGAATATGTTCTACCCAGTGGCCAGACCCCTCCACTTTACTTCTCTTCCTGATTCACCGAAATGCATTCTGAATAACCAATTTGGAAGGAACAGAGGAGTTGAGTGACACAGTTATTCAAGGGCATACTTTGTGTCAGAATGCGAATTTACTTTTTTCAGTGAAGATATCCACATTTTTACTCTAAGAAATAAAAATTTAGACAGCATTTCCCAGTGAAAATACTTTATGCAAATAAAAAAAATGCTTAAGAAGACCAAAGTTCAGTGGTGTTACCTAGGGCCATGAATAAGGTAATTTCACCTTTGAAACTATTTGTTCAGATGTATTTATTGAAGAGAATCTTTTCTTCTCAGAGGGGTTTGCTGAAACAGTTATTGGAGTATATGAGTAATATACTGGGCATTTCTATAGCTTTTCTAAGGAAGATTGGAAAGATGTTATTTAAAGTTTAAACTTCTATCTTCATTTTCTCATGGAAACTCTCCCAATAAACATATCATCTAATTTGGTTGTATTTCAGGTTTCTTGGGTGCAAAGAGAGAAGATATTTAGCATCAAGTACTGTACTAGAATTAGGGAAGATTAAAAAAATTCTGAGATAAGGTGTAGCTCTCTGGGATCTTATATTTTAATTATGAAAAAAGATAGTATGAGGTGATGAGAAATCAGAACAAATGGTATAGACAAGAGGCTTGCTGGGTGGCCAGAGGGTGGTATAGATGCCTTTCTGTGGATAGAGACAGGAAGATTTCTCTGAGGAAGTGTACCTTGGATTGGACTCTGGAGGATAAATTCTCTGGGAAAAGTAGTGGGGTAGTTGTAGCAGCACTGTGGAAGATATTCCAATTAAAACTTGCACCAGGGCCAGAGGCAGAGGTTATTAGAGTCTCCCGTAGAACTGAAGATCTCCACATAGAACTGAAGTTCATTGGTGACAAACAACCTCAGAAGCTGGTTGGGGTGAAGGGAGGAGGACGGAGCAAAGGAGGAGGTGGAAAATGACTCTGTGGTCTGAGTCTAGGTGATAGATGGCTTCATTTGTAGGACTGAGGATGTCTGAAGGGAGAGCTGGTTTGGGGGCAAGGTGATACTCATATTTGATTTGAGGCATTTCAAGTGCTGGTAGTAAATCGAACTCAAAAGTTCACCAAGGAGCAGGAGTGAAGGACTGGGGACTAAGTGTGAGGTAATGGTAGAGTTGGGGTTAGGATTCTAACCTGTGTGAGTCTGACCACTGACAGGGAAAGACGTGGGAACCCTAAAGTGTCCCACTGATCAAGATCCACTGAGCCCTTCCACTGGGGCATCTCTCAGGGTGAAATGACTCCTTGGCAGCTGAAGGAAGCTGAAAGCTGCTGACATAGTACTCACCCACACAGTAAATGATGCTAATGACAGTGAGTGAGATGATCTAACTTAGTGTCCCATCCCCAGTCTCCTGCTTATGGATTGGATAATATGCATATTATGTATATCACATATAATTTGTGATCCAGACCAGCACGTCCGGGGTGCAGTCATCATGCCAGGAGCACACATGTTAATCAGGTCTCCCTAGAACTGGGGCAGCTCATCTACTTTAGTAGGAGCGTATGTCAATTGTAGGGAGCTGGAGAAAGTGCTGTGAAGAGAACTCGGAGCCCCGGGTGTGTTCTGAGTGTGAGCCTGGTCATCCCTCGAGGGGACTGACATCTACCCGGTGGTGCTATGGCACCAAACTGCACATCTATTTACTGTAGTGTAGACTTTAGTACTTGCATAGTTTTCCTTTTTTTTTTTTTTTCAGTGAGGTGAGTTTACTATTTTCCTATTTGATACTTCCCTTATTAAATTCCCCTTTCATTAAATTCTCTACCCCCTCTTTTAAAATTCTCCTCATTCAGAAGACACAGATAATACTTGAAAAATTTCCTCTCTTCCAAGGCGGTTCATTTTTCTTGCTACCAAATGACACCTTGCCATTTTATGGATCACAAGTATTTCCTTATAAATTATTTCAAGTTGATAGGCAGGAAAGTATCAATTAAATGTTTTATATATGATGAGGGCAGAGAGGGGAGGTAACTACCCCAAGGCTGCACAGTTAGTAGATGGTAGACCTGGGCTAGAAATCCAGGTTTTTCTGTAATAAGGTGAATAACATTTTACTGTATTAAATAGCAATGGTAGAATAGAGGGTAACACTTGAATATAAAACGTGAAGGAGCAAAACTAAGAAAGTCTCCAAAACACATTCCATCATTCTCATTCCTGTTAAAAAAAAATGATTTTCCTTATACAAGGACAGATAAGTATGTCTTGTTTTAAAGAATTCTGACAGTACAAAGCAAGTCACGAGTCTCACCATACTTTATGGAGGTACTGTTATGAGTTTGTTATGTATTTCTCTATTTTAAAAAGTAGACGCTAATATTGTTTTTATTTGGTTAGAAAAGTAATATGTGGTTTAAAAGTAAAAATAAAAAGTAAACACTGTTGTACCATGGACATATTGTATATGGAGATAAAGCTTATATTTTATTATATTTCTCGCTAATCTGTCTATACCTAAACTATAATATACATATTTTACATAATTGAGATTTTAATGTATATACAGTTGTCTCTTCTTTTAAATTAACATTATACCATGAAGATTTGCTCATGTTACTTTTGTGGAAAACTCTTATTTTTTAAAAGTAACACATTTCTTTAATTAGAGGTGGTACCATAGTTTCATCATTTACTATCATACTTTTAATTTCCTATGTTTTCATAATTATAAGTAATTCTGAGGTAAACTACATACTTTATAAGATAAGAATGTTTTTTTCTCTATTCCTTTATTGACCTTTTACATATTTTGTAGGCAGAGAGATAAGGTACAATGTTAATTATTGAATCTCATTATCTGGGCAAGCTCACCTCTACTGAGCAGTTTATACCAAAGGAATCATAAAAGGAACAACAATAATAAACATGATCTTTGGCTACTCGTTAGTGCCGTCTGCTTTGTAAAACATCAATGAGCTCACAATTTTGACCTCTGAAAAGTGCTTTTAACTGTAGTTCTCTTCTTTATGTCTTTGCTCTTTTAATTCTACCAGCCTGCTTGATCTTTTGAACATACTTTCCATGTTTTGGAGTAGCAAATGAGCTCTCCGGCTTTAAACTGATTTATATATTATAGGAGAAAAATGATGATAAAAACATACATCCCTCTAAGCTTTAGATGTTGCACTGGGTAAGTGATAAATGTTTCAGGAGTTGAAAGTTCCCTTAGTCTACTTGATCAATAGACATGTCACAAAAAAGTGGGTAATAAACTGCTACCTAAAGATTACAAATATAAGAAACCATAAAAATGATTGACCTAAATATTAATCAAATAAATTAAATAATAAGTTAAATAAGACAATCCTTTAAAATCAATTTTGATACAACTATGCCCCTGCCATGCTGCCTGCCAGTTCTGAGCCGGCTCCATGTTTTGCTTCTGTTTGGCACAGGGCCTCGGAGGAGTGTATGAACCAAGCAACTTGCTCATAGATGAGGACAGTCCCTGGGGAGAAGGTAAGCCCACAGCTGTATAAAAGAATAGTTTTTGGAAGTATGTTTCAGAAAACCAATTTAGCCAGTGAATCTGAAAAAAGACTTTCTTGGTGTCTGTTACAAAAAATGTGGTCTTCAGGCATAGTTGGATCCAGGGATTCAAGAACCATGAATTTTACTGGGTCTCTGTAACTTCTAGCTGTTCTCTTCTTTAGTAACTTCATTCACTAATTATAATTTAGTCATAATTAACAAAGGCTTAATTTTATTGGATAAGCAGGACAGGATGGTATTTAGAGATAATTAAATAGTTCATAATTTCTGAGATTGCTGTGGAGTCAGATAGAAATGACACCCAGGCTCCCTGAGCCTGAATGTCACACCACTAACTGCCACCTGCACTGGACAGTGTGTGCTGCCATTAGGAACATGGCTGCTTGTGTTTCTGGAACTGACATGATAGCGTTACTGCTGTCGCCCTGGACAGAATGAACTGTGTGGTCCTGTTTCTAATCAAAGACTGCGATCTTCAGTTTAAAAGAGATAAAATAGTTAATTCAGCTGAGCATGCTGGTGTGTGCCTGTGATCCTAGCTACTCTAGAGGCTGAGGCAGGATGATTGTTTGAGCACAGAAGTTGGAGATCAGGTTCAGCAACACGGTGAGACTCTGCCTCTTACAAAGCAAGCAAGCAAACAGACAAACGAGACTATATTCTATAAAGCTAATTAGTAACAATAAAATCTTTCCATATTTTAAGTAAAAACATGTTGAAATGATATATATATTTCATGTTATATATATTTTACCACAAAATATGAGAAAATTTAATAAATCACCTGTCTAAGGAACAAAATAAAACAAAACAAAAGCCTGCAATGGACATATTTGATTGTCGGTATCAAGTTTATGTGACTGCAGAGGAGGCAGAAGAAGGAAGTACGTGGCATTTTCTATATCAGAAAATATGGTTTCTAAGAGGACTGGAATCTCATGGTACCTATATTAGGTAAGAACTAGTAGGAATGACTGATAGTGGGAGTTGATCTCATTCTCTAAAGTAAAGGATAAGACAAACGTAAGGGAGTTCATATCTTGAGCATCCAAAAAGAATGGCAAATGTCCACTATAGTCCACTTTCTTGGTGACCCAACATCAACATACCCCATTTTAATATTTTTTATGCATATCTGAAAATAGTCATTTCTACCAGCAGAATGTACTGATTCCTCATATGACTTAAAATACTATTTTCTCCTCTCCACAAGGAGTGATCCCTCCATCTTGGAAGTTATGGCAACGAGTACCAAGTCCAAGATGGCTGGTCATGGTGGTATTGGGGAGCACTGTAGGTAATTTCTTGGGGTTCTCGCTGCCGTAGCAGTTCTGTTTAGTGAGGATTAATTATACTAGCCAGCACAATTGCCATCTTTTTTTGTTGTTGTTGTCAGTGGTTATGTTGACCCATCGCCTGAGTAGCCCCAAATTTTAAAATGTCAGTTTTGCCTTCTAACTCAGTGGAAAGGCTGATGAATACAGTGATAGAGGCCTGTAACTCTTGGATATTACTATTAAGATTAGTAAACCGAAAAAGCCCACAGCCATGGAGGTAGGAAGGGTCATTAAATAAATTCTCAAGAAGTATTGCTTTAATTTCACTATTGAGGTCCTGTGCTCTTGTATTCTAGCTACAGGAGAAATAATATCAAATATTTAGCCACTTTTCAACATATACAGAACACTCTCAGACTGAATCTCAAATTTACAGTGTGTTTGCTAACACTGTAACTGACTATTCAGAATAAGACCAGATCTTTCTGGGGATAGGGTAAGTGGCAAGAGAGTGAATCTCATGTGCATCCATGTATTATCTTCAATTTGTTTGTTGTTTTTGCTGTAAAGTGAGTTCCTGACCAGAGCAAAGTTGTAAGGGATATAGTGGTAGTGACTGAAACATAAACTTAGACTAAAAATTAGCAGAAGCACAGCAAGTGGTTAAGAGATTACAGATCTAGAGCACGTCATCATCCCCATGAGTACATCAGTGCCCCCTTTGTGAGGAAAGGTGTGCAATGGAACTAAACTGCTGGCAGGTTTAAAGGACTGCCGGGTCCACCTGGCTGTGTGCTACCCTTTGGTGCTAGTAGTTGTTTCCCGCTCCAGAGACTGGGTACTTGTTTGGGAGTTGCCAGGTGACCCTGGTTATTATAAGTTGCAGTTGAGTCCATGCATGATTTTCCTCTCTGCCACATTGTGACACTGCTCCTGGGCTTACTCAGCAAACACTGGGGAGACAATAAGAGAATGTGGATTGTCATCTTGTCACTGCCTTAGTGGGGTCTGTCAGTGAGCAGTCACACAGAGATATTCTCACCATCTGGGTCCATTCATTGAGTTGCATCCTTTCTCCAAGCCTCACTGCCAATCTCATTCCTTCCAAGTATTTCAATATATGAACAAATCATTAGCGTGTTTCAGTGAATCTGTATAGATCTAATCTCAAGCCATCACTATTCACAAACAAATTGGACAAAGAGACCTGTTTCTACTCACAAGGAGATTTCCCTTTTTTATTTTTGGGTGTGAAATAGTTCAGCAAACCTTTCAGCTGGTGCTAGAATATTCTGCAGTACCTTCTTTTAATCAGGCTCAAGATTTTTCTTTGTGGTCATTTCTTTACAGGCAACTTGCCTGAGTTCATAAGTGTGGTTTGAAGAGGTGTGGTGTTAGGTCAGAAGTAGGCATTCTGGAAGTATGAACCACTTGCTCATGAAACTTTTGCTTTCAGAATGTTCTTTGGCCTGTAGAAAATCACTTCCCTTTTATAATAATATGCAACATGATATATTAAATTAATGGTGAGGCAAATGAGATATCCCACTCACAATGGTCAGCTGGTGTCCCGTGATCTGATCACTAATCTCTCTCGGAGTCCAGTAACAAGGTGTCTCTCAGGAGGAGAATAATTACTTGCTGAAAAGGACATGGCTTTTATCCAAACCCTAGGGGCCTCCATGTGATTCTTGTGTTGTGACTTGCCATGGGCTCTGTTTAGCATCCTTATTTGCTTCATTTGATATTTTAAGTAGGATTTGTTCTGATGAGTCCTAAAGGCCAAATAACAAAGCCGCCTGAACTATGGCTCATACCAGCTTGAAAGCCCTAAAGTAGATTAGGGAGAGCGGTATTCAAAGTGAGCAGCAATTTAGGTCAGCTGGAGTAGCCAGCCCATGTATAGAAATGTTGCCTCCCCAATCCGATTGGAGGTTCATGCAATTTTTGGCTTGCTTTTCATGGAGAAGATGTGCAAGGTGAGAAATTTTAATTCCATTTTGGAGGTTCTACCACAACTTATCCCAGGTCATTGGACCCCTCCCCGTGAAACTGAAACTGTATGTTTTGATATTATTTTGGAACTTTTTCCTTCTTCTTACATATGTGGTCTTACCAAGGCATCTAGAATAACATTCTTCTTTTTATCCTGTAAGGAATCAGTGAGATATGTTAGATGAGATCAATAATAGGATGTGTTTTAAAAAGATCCACTAAATTTCAGCAAAGAGCCAGGAAGTTGACATAACTGAGAAAGATGAATATATATAGCTACCCTGGTGGAAGAAAGCAGAGATTTTGGTGTCTGCATAGTGATAGAAAAAGCACTTTCCTGATTAATATCTATATATTGGTTATGTTGGTTTGCTCAGGGTACAATTATAGATGCTCTTTGAGTAGTTTATGATAATCTACTGCTATTCTGTAAAATTTATCTGCTTGCTGCACTGACCAAAAAGGTTAGGTAAGTGGGGATGAAAGGTGTACCACATCTGCATTTTTCAAGTCTTTGATGATGGAACTAACAGAGATCCTGCTTGTCCGTTGATAGCATAATATGCTACAGTTCAGAGAGTATTGTGAGATTCTGCCAAAACCTAGATTCTGCCACTCAGATCTGTCAATATATTTATATGTTAGGTTCAGAGTCATCTCAGGCATATGAGTAGATGAAATTATCTGGTATTATAATTTTTGTAAATTTTTATAAATCATGTACCACATGGTAGGTCTTCACAAATTAGTGGGTTATAGCTGTTGTCAATAAAGATTCAAAGGACTGGATATCATATTTTTCTTTTTCCAGTGCATAGTTATTTTGGCAATTGGTTCATGTTGTTGCAGAGTTTTACAAACAATTTTATTAGTACATATTTGCCATAAATAATGATCACATTCATCCTAGGGATTTATACCTCTACATAATATATCTTAATTCTTTTTATCCCACTTTCCTCTCCTCCCTTCAACCTTTCTTCCCCCTCCATACACAAAAGCTTTGTTTCTATAATGTTAAGTGAAATAAATAAGACACGCAAGCTTAAATATAGGAGAAACCTAAATTATAAATGAAAAGCAAAATAAAAAATAGATCTTTCTCAAATGGGAAGGGGATCAAGAGATGGGGGAAGATGGGAGGAGAGGAAATACAGGGGATTAAAAAAGGAATTTAAGTGCAGTATGTACATGTACAAATGCCACACAAGGAGTGTAAACATTATGTACTGCAAACATATACTAATAAAATTTTTTTAAAAATACAAATTTAATCAGTTTAAAGTTCAAGTTTCTTATGAAGTGGCTTCACTTCTTTCATGGGGTCTTATACCCCCACTCCCATTTCCTTCCCTATTGTATACTAGGTGCAGGAAGAAAGTGTAGATCATTATTGTGTCAGAATGTAGATACTATAGAAACTGTAGATCATTATGGGCTGTGTGTCATCTTCTGTCTTTGGTTAGTTCTTGTCCCTGATTGTCTTGCTGCTGGCCATTGAGGTATAGCTAGTATCTTCTCTAGTATCTTCTTTGAAGACTTTGGATTCTGCCACAGCCTCTAGACTCAAAGTTTCTGCTCACTGAAACCTTTCATCCTGAATTCAGACTACCTTGTCCCTGTATTCCTGAGATGCCCAGGATTTTGATCTTATGGTGCGAGGTATCATTTTTGGACATTTAAAAATTTTTTTCATTAGTATGTGATACATTATGAATGCAGTAATTATGGGGTATTTGTATGTATACATATCATATCTTGATCCTTTTTATATCCCCTTCTCTTTCCCTCTTTCTCATCTTCTATCCTCAAATCCCCTTCCCATCTCCACAAAGTCTCTGTTTCCTATTATGTTTCATTTTGCTCTTCAAATAATTTTACTTGAGTTTCTCATATAAGAAAAAGCACGTAATATTTAATTTTTGGTGTCTTATTTCATTTAGCATTATGGACTCAAGGTGCATCTCTTTCCTAACAAGTGATGCAGATTTATCCTTCTTTATGTCAACTTTGGCGATTTCTTCACCATTAATTCTGTGCATATTGAAGATGGCATGTGAAATGCCAGTCTTCTTTCAGGAGTTTGTGTTCTTTTAGACTGTTCTCTTGTGGAATGATGATAAGTCTTTCTGTCTGTGGATGCCTGTAGATCGAACTACTTGGCTGTTTCCATTCCCACTTGTCTCCCCACCTGTGATTTAGATCCTAAGAAGAGAGCCAGGATGTCTAAGCCTAAACTTCTTTTTATCTTATTCTTTCTTCTTGTCTCCAGCTTTCCCTGTGACTGAAAGTTTTTCTCCTTTCTTTTGGTTTGGGAGTTAAGTAATATGCTGTGTTCTTTCTGACTTTATTTTTATGATTTATCTTTGAAGCTTTGGTTCTGAGTATTTCAAGGGAAGCCATTGGGATTTGAAAATTTCTCTCCTCAACAAAACCTGGTTATCAAAACTGAAAATGGAAGTAATATCATATGCAAATTAAAAGTGAACAATAACTTCTTTTTCCTTTATTCATCCCCTTAAAGTTTTAAATGCTCTTGATTTTACTGGCTGGAGAATCAAGTATACCAGTTAAATGTATTCCAAATATTCTCTCTATTCCACTGGTGATGTAGCAGGTACTGGATAAATGGTAGCTGATATTATTATGCTGTGTAATTACACGTGTTCAAATGAAACCAGTGAATTATTTTTAATTTTATGTATAACTATTCAAGTTTCTCAGTAATACTCTAGAGCCCTACATCATTCATTCTTTCACCCAACAAAATATAGAGATAGCAGGGCTGGGGATTTAGCTTAGTGGTTAAAGTGCTTGCCTTGCAAGCACAAGGACCCCCGTTCAATCCCCAGAACCAACATATATATATATATATATATATATATATATATATATATATATATATATAGATAGATAGATAGTTAGATAGATAGCTTACTACATGCTTAGAATGCTAAGAGTTACTCTAATGATCTGTAAGTCCTTCGTTAGAGTTTAAGCCAAACAGATGACATTGCTTTTAACCAATGCAGTCATCATTGAAAATTTCTACAAAGTATCCTAAATTCTTAGGTAAATGAATGAGATATAACTGAAGATGGATCAGATAAACACCAAATGTATAGTGCGTTTTCAATGTAGTCTCCCAGTTCAATGAAGTTAAACTGCTTCCTTAGCCCCTACTAGTATTATCTAGGATACTAATAATACTAGAGTGAATGATAAAGAGTGAATGATAAAGTTGTTGAGTGTGGCGTTGCATCATCTTTTTGTTTGGCCAGACCCAGGTCTACACTATCAGCAGATTCATGGGTCTCTTTTTGGTCCCTTTCTCCTTCTCAGTCTGCCTTAGCTATAATCTCTGCCATTGTCCGTGGCAGCAGAGGAAGGGTCAGTAGCAGAATTAAAGAGTTGTGCTGAGCTAACGGGAGGGAATGAGAGGTCATTGGCAGGTAGGATTGGTGGCTGTCTTTCCCTGAGGAGAAAAATATATTGTTCTAAGTAGCAGAGTACTATGTCTTTTTGACACTCTTGTTTTCTATTTTTGTGTAAATTACGGCATGATTAGACTTTAAGCAGTCAGTGAGAAGATCCTTAAGAAAGGAGGTAATCAGAAAATTTTTGAAAAATTGGAAGGAAAAATAACCTGGAAGAAAAAGTAAATGAGAAAGCAGGTAATTAGGAACACCTTGGTTATAATGTATGTATGCTGTGTAAATCGTATTTACTATGGCTTGTTAAAAAGATAATATGTAAGGCTCATATATAAACTTATGAAACTTACATAACTTAATTTTATCAGTTCTCAGTAATGATAAAAATATAACCGACTTTTCAGAGATCATATGACATTTTTTTGGTATGTGTGAGGGAGATTTTAAGTGTTTTGCTATGTGTGAAATGGCAATTTTTTATGTGGAAAAGAAGCTTTTAGAAAAATAGCAGTAGATATGTCAAGATAAAATTGAAGATGCTTGCCCATGCATGAAAATGTCACATATAACCAGATTGGCTTATAAATGCAAAGGCTTATAGATCTCTGAACCCACCGAAACACATTTTCTTTATGTGCCAATAAAACTCATAGGTAGCTCATCAGTTGTGACGTATCTATTGTATTGTCCATTATGAGGACTGTTTCCTTAGAAAATGGTCTCAAGTTATCTACTTCTTTTGGGACTACCTCAAATGCCTGAGAGATTCTTAAGAAAAAGATGACCAAGACATTTTCTGACTTTTTGAGCTGACTCTTCTTGAGTGAAGATATTTCTTTAAAAGTTCCTTTAAACTGTGTTTTTGAAGTTTAATAATATTTCCAGCCTACTGTAGAATCTTATTACTCAGAAGAACTCTCAGGTGTCCTGGGCAAAACTCGTCTTACTGATCACAACTCTATTTAGCTATTTTGTAATATTTCCCCCAAAGCAGGACACTCCTGCTTTGTATTTTACATAAAATATTTGAAAATGCACAGATGGGATTTTTTTTCTATTTATAATTGTCCATACATTGTGGTTGCCCTACACTCATTGAATCCTGAATGCGTTTCCGAAACATCTTCTTTCATCTGGAGATGATAATGCAGATCCCGAAGGCTGAATCTAGACAAGCACGCGCTGAGTTCTTGGGATGTATAGAATATACAGCATCCTGGCGAGTCCCGGCTTGCTGAAAGTTCCGGGCTTGCCCCCAGCTGGGATCAAGCGCTCTGGAGCTTTGATCTTAAAAGGGATAAAATGAAATATGGAAAAAAGAAAGAAAGAATGTGTCTGGTTATGTTCTGTTACCTTAAAATTTCTTAGTTTTGAATTTCAGTGAAGCCCCACATAGTTTTTCAGTCACCATCACTCATGAAACTAATCCACAGAGACTTTTCTTCATTTGTTTGTACTGTTCTCTTTTTATACAGGGCTTCAAGGCATTAATCAAAAACAGCACTAAGTCAGATTTTTTCCATCTAGCCTATTTTTTTTACTTCCTTTAAGAGAAGTTTTTATATCCAAAACCATGTGAATTTTCTGTTTCTAAGAAGCAACCTGAAACAAAGACATCACTTCGTTCCTTTTCACTTTTCTTTTTGGTAGGAGGTGTTTTGGGCCAGACAGCTATGTTTTGTTGTAGCTCTGTTATGATTTACATGTAGGTGTCCCCTCGCCAAAGCCTCGTGCACTCAGAAGCAGGGCTTTTGGAAGGTAATTGAATTATGGGGATGGTGGAGCTGACTTGATTTTAAAAGGTGGGACCTGGTGGGAAGAGGTGGGTCACTGGGGTCATCACCTGGAAGTGTATATGTCTTTCGCTGGATCCTCCTCTTTTCTCTCTCTGTTTCCTGGTTACCATGATGTAAGCAGCTTTCCTCCATCCACCATTCCTTTCTGCCTTGGAGCTGGTGGATAGTGGACTGAAAATGTGAACCAAAGTAAACCTCTCCTCCTTTAAATTGCGGGTGTTGGATATTGTGTCTTAGCAATGAGGAAAGTGACTAAGACAAGCTCCACTGGGAACTAGCACACGATAATGGGCTAATACTCACATATTCTGATTCCCAATTTCCTTTCTGTTCAGGGACCCTAACACGCCGGATGGTGAAGATGAAATGAGATGTCTCTTCCACATCTCATTTGTTTTCTGGTATAAAACAACACCTCTGATACATGTATGTGTCTTTCTTGTGTTCTCTCCTTTTTGGTGCAAGGTAGCACACTGAGGACGATCATTTTGTGTCTGGGTAGGGTCTTTCTTGGTGCATGGAAAATGTTTTTCCTTTGTTTCTATCTCTTACACATTTTCTTTGATTTCCATGCAAACTTGACTAGGCTACCTTGATAAAAATTGTGTTCTATTGGGTTATTTGCATATTTCTCTCAAATGATTTTTGTTGATTCTACCATTTCTCTACTATTTAGATCAGTCTCAAAATTGCTGTATGTAAGAAAGGCAAAATAATACATAAACGTGGCTGAAGGGGTGGGAGTAAAAACTATCCCTCTTCTGCAATTCTGTGTGTCTAAAAACTGGGAAGGTCATGGGGGTATCACACAATCTTTACCAAAAAAACAGTTCTTCAGAATAAAGATTTTAAGTACTGGCACACACACAGCTGGGTGACATTCTCATGCTTGACATGCTTCTTTGGAAACAGAGGTGAAATGGACTGTGGGTTATGGATACATCCTAGCACCTTGAGCTTTACCGCTCTCTCCTTCCTCTCCTTGATGAGAAGAAATGCAAGTGGGTTGAGTAGGGTGATTACAGCCTTGACCTTCAATTTATCTTATAAATAAAAAACACAAACCATCCTTACTACTTTAAAAAAATACTTAATTGTCTCATCCCTCACAACTGATTGCACCCTGGGTCTCAATATTGTAGCTGATTACAAGTTGCTACTTTGAAAAGTTCTCTTAATCATCTATAAAGTAAGACAGTTAGGTTTGCAATTTCTAAGGTTTCTTCCAGCTTTAATATTCTGTGTTTTCCTTACATTGTGCCATGAGGTTTCAGATCACACTAGTGATGAATGGCTACGCTGCATCAGAGAGACCAAGCATTGCAGATCGAATTGTGCTCCCCGCAGTGTAAGTTCAAATCCTTACCCCGACTGTATGTGGATGTAATATTTAGAAATGGTGTTATTCAGTTGTAATCAAGGTAAGATGAGGTCATACTGGATTACGGTGGACCTTAATCCAGTGACTGGTGTTTGTACATGAAGAGGGAGATATGGACACAGACATAGACAGAGAGAGAACACCATGTGACAGGGGAGGGAGAGATTGGAATGCCACATATACAAGTCTAAGAATACTGAGAGAATTACCAGGAACTTCCAGAAGCTACAAGAGATGCACAAACAGAGTCTCTCCTAGAATCTCCAGAAAGTGCCAATTCTGCCGACCCCTGGATTTTGGAATTCTAGCTTCTAGAACTTTGAGATAATAAATTTACGCTGCTTTAAGCCACACAGTCTGTGGAATTTATTATGAAAGCTCAAGGAAACTAATTCACCTGGCAAACTTCAACCATGAGAAACTGATACACCTGACCTGTATTTAAAGCTCTGTGTTCAGTTGTCTCTTTCATGTGTCTCTCTAGCAGGGATGTGTGTGGGAATCTGAAGTGCAGGACACCTCCTGGCTTCTTCCCACGGGAAGCCCCAGTCTGGACTTTTGAAGGCATTTGCTTTTCACTTGTCTGTGGATTCCTTTGACTACCTCCTACTGTAGTCCTTCGGTGGGAGTTATTTCAAATCTAAATGAAACTCAGAAAAAATTTTAGAAGACAATGCATACTAATAAAATTTTAATTTGTCATTTTCATGTTAGTGCGATTACCAAAAGGTTGTTTTCTTAAAAACAAATTACCCAACAATCTGATAACAGTTGTCATTTTATGATGATGGGCTGATTTGTCTCTTTAGAAAGAGGTATTTCTTGAGTGAGTATTTTGGGTACTAAGCGACAAGCTCAGACTATTTTGGGACTCTGTGGCCATGTCTCCTGACATGTGCTTACCTTAAGGATAAAGCAGGTGGCAGGTATTGCCCGTGACTCATTCTTCTAGCGGTTCGCCGCACCGTTCACGCCTATAGCAGACACCAGCCTATGAGAAGAGTGGTTTGGCAGATTTGTTGCCAATGTGATTCTTATGTAAAATGGGCACAAAGTCTTACTCAGCATCTTTTCACTCAAAGTAGAATTTTTTTTTCTTTTGGCAGCAGCCCAGGAAACTCACTAGAAATGGGAAAATAAGTGACAGCCGTGTTTTACATTTGATAGCTTTACATAAATTTTCCAGTCTGAAGCTGCCTCACTTAAATTAATACAGGTTTAAATAAAGTTACTTTTATTTATGGTTCCTAACATGAAGCTTTAACAAAAAAGTATTTGTTAATTCATACAAAAGTGAAGAGAGAAGTAAAGAGATGTGAATTATTTAAATTTATTAAAGAATACATATAAAAACTCTTTCAGAATTTACAAAACACAGTCCATTTTTCCAGATAATGACGAATTAAAATAAAATCCAAATACCCCAACTTCCATTTGTTCCCCTCTTCTCTTGAAGTGACCTACATAAAATTTTTGTTATGCCTCTTATCCCACCTTTTTGTGAGCTGGATTTGAATTCCAGGTTTTCCTATTTCAAACCCATAGTTAATCCCCAAATGCCAAAGTTTTTCAGCGTTTAAGGGATAGAAATGCTGTTTTAGTGATACTGCCTTTTGCATCGCCAAAGCTCATGGAAACAAGAGTGGTACCATACTCAACACAGGTTTGAGTGTTCATCTTTACTGGGTAATTCTTAGCATTTTCATTTTATTATACAAAGACATTGACATTCTGATATATTAAATTGCTTGTTCCCAAATATATAAAAGGCGGCACACCAGGAATATTGTTCTGTTCTGAAGTCTCACTGATTTCATATCGAGAGTTGATACTTGGAGAATCTACAGTTACAAGAAAAATTTGGACAGTATTTTAAGAGTATAATGCCATCCCACTACTTAATTAATTTTATTTATTTTGGCCAGTACACAACTTAAATACCTTAGCAGCTATTAGTTACAATTTTTTTGTAGCTCCTTAGTGATTTTTTTAAATGTGAAGAAATTCTCATGCTAAAGAGCCCAAGGCAAAATATACTCTTTTCCTACTATGGTATTTTTCAGAAGTTGTTTTTTCTGCTGTCAAAGTGTGATAAAAAGCTTGAGTTTCATTTCAGTTGCCCACTTTTGGATTGGGTCTTTAAATTTGGAGGGTCTGATTTTTTCGAGTTCTCAGGTGAAGAAGTAGAAACAGCAAATAAACATAAGAAAGCATGTTCAACATCACTAGTCATTCGAGAGATGCAAATTAAAACAACCCTGAGATTCCATCTCACTCCAGAAAGAATGGCTATTATCAATAAATCAGCCAATAACAAATGCTGGAGGGGCTGTGGAGAAAAAGGGACCCTTATCCACTGTTTGTGAGAATGTAGACTGGTACAACCTCTCTGGAAATCAGTGTGGAAGTTCCTCAGGGAACTAGGACTAGAGGTTCCTTTTGATCCAGCTATTCCCCTTCTTGGTATCTTCCCAAAAGAATTAAAAGCATCATACAGCAGCGATATATGCACACCCGTGTTTGTAGCAGCACAGTTTGTAATAGCTAAATCTTGGAAGCAGCCCAAATGCCCATCAACAGCAGAATGGATAAAGAAAAATGTGATTTTTTTATACAATGGAGTACTACTCTGCCATAAAGAATGATAAGCTTGAGAAATTTCTAGGTAAATGGATGCATCTTGAGACCATACTCTTAAGTGAAATTAATTGGACACATATGTTTAAATACCACACTGTTTCCCTGGTGTGAGAAACTGAAGTGTAAATAAAGACTAAAATGTATTATATTGGGAAAGGGAAGAAAACGTCCAAATGGGAAAGGGGAAAAGGAAGAGGCAGGGAGGAACAGAGGGACAAGAGAAATAAGAAACAGAAAGAAAAATGGAAACAAAGCTTTTGTAAATAAGGAAGGAGGAGGGGGTGAAAAGAGGGGAGGGGAATGGGGAAAAAAAGAAGCAACAAGATATATCATATACAAATACAAATCCCCTATGATGAATGTTTTCACTTTGTACATCTAAAGTGTACCATTAAAATAAAATTTTAAAAAAAGCTTGAGTTTAAAAAACCTGACCTAAGACTAACCTAGGTCTTGCTTAGCTGAAATATGTGTTTCATTAATTAATGACAGATCTTGAAGCCAGAAATAGAGAGCAAACTAATTCCCAAAGTCTGAAGCTGTCTACATAACCTATAGATGCATAAGGAGCAAGAAATTCAGTTTATGTAATTTTTAAATTTTTCTCTGTTCAAGTATAGCAGTGACTGGTTTTAGTTATCTGGGGATTTCATTGCCCAGAGCTGTCAGTTCATAAAGTGCTTTCATTTAACTGGTACAGCAGTCCTGAGAATTGTTACTTTATGGTGACACCTGTGTACACACACACACAACACACACACACACTCACATAAACACACATATATATTCAATTTTCCCTTGTATAAAAATACACCAACCCTAATGTTATGGTTTAGATCTCAAATGGACCCCAAAGTCTCATACGTTTGGAAGGTGATTGACGTAGGGGGTGTTATGGCTGACTTGCTGTTAGGAAGTGGGGTCTGTTCGCAGGAGGTGGGTCCCTGGGAGTGTGACCCGGAAGGGTGTATCTCCTCCCTTACTGACTCCTCCTTTCACTCTCTGCTTCCTCACTGCCAGAAGGTGAGCAGCTTTCCTCTGCCCAGGACTTTTCGTCATGCTTTCAACCATGCTAGGCCTGAAACTCGTAAAACATGAGACAAAATCGACCTGTCCTCCTTTAAGTTGTGAGTGTCCAGTATTTTGTCCCATTGGTGAAAAAAATGACTAAGGCACTAACCACCTCTTCAAACTGTTTAACCTTGCTGTGTTTGGGCCAACAAACCCTGTTAGAGAGACGAATGAAAATGTGAGAGACAGAGAATATCTTCATTGGCGGTCCAAGGGGTCTTCACTGGTTCAGGGAGAAGCCATGAACTGACTCAAATCCCCAGATTTATTGAGGAACAACAAAGGCATAAAATTTGCTGAGTGCAGGTGTTTGTTTTGTTCCCAGTAAGGTCCATCTCTGCTTGAACTGGCAAAACACCCTGTCTTCAAGATGTCCCAGCTCTTCAGAGTTAGCAGTTTTCTACCCTGAGTCAACTCAAGCAGACACTGACCACTGGGTGTTGCAAGGAACTCCACACATAACCGTGTCTTCAAACTGTGTACCCCTGTTTCACACTTTGCTCACTTCTAAAATTCTTAGAAAGGAGAAATGGTCCCATAATTGTCCTCAAGTCCTTACTGCCATTCCATAAAATCTGGTATAATCTGCCATTAGAGAAAACTATGTTAATTATTAATGGATTTCTTGATACCAAATTGGGTGGATGTGGTTCCATATTTATCGTCCACGGCTCTGTGCAGTTTGAGATCCTGTTGGTCAGTCCTGTCTTTCTCCCATTTAGTCTTTCTTTGTAGTGTTCCTTACCATGCCTTCTATATCAATGCAGTTTTCTTCCCATTTCTATGATTATTCTCTGATAGCTTTGCTGTTTCCTCATTCCTTCTGGAAAATGTATATATTTTATATGACTGTGCCTAGAGTTCTTTTTTATTTCTGACTTTCCTTCCCCAATAGCTTTATTTGCTTCTGTTAATCCTCCTTGCCACTTTCTACAACAACCATTCACTTCTCGCCCTGTCCTCATCTCTCCTAGTGTAAGATTATGCCTCTTCTGCAGGTGCGTAGACTGTGAGTTCCTTGACTTTCTGTCTGCACAAATTGGCCTCCAAATGCACACTCTCTTATCCTCTCTCTGGTGTGCTTTTTCATGTTCAAGACCAATCCTTGTTCACAATCCTATTCTCCTTTGCCCTTTCTAGGAATGGAAGCTTGGTGTCTCCCATTCTTAAAAAGGCCTGCCTTTCTGTAGTGTCCTCTCTAACCACCATCTTATCCTTCTTTCTTTTAGCAAGACCAAGTTTCAACAAGGAAGAGGCTACAGATACTTTTTCTGTTTTCTTTCCTTTAACTCTTTCTTCACGTTTGCCTTTAATGTGAGCTTAGAAGCATCTGATTTCCTCACATCAACCATATTAATTTCTCAGTAGAATTCACACTGCCCACCACATACTCCTTTTTGTGACATTGCTCTCTTGGTTTCCAATATGCCACTCTCTCCTGGTTTCTGATTGTTCTTTCTTTGTTTCCTTTGAATTTTCCTTTTTTTTCATTCCCCAAGTTATTGTTCTTCTTCTTCTCCTTCTTCACCTCTGTATTGCTAAACTTTCCTGTTACTCAGCGTACTTGATACCCACATTGTAAAGGAGAAGAGGCTTAAATTGGCTCACAGTTTCAGAGGCTTCAGTCCATGGTTAAATTGGCTTCAAGGCAAAAATATGGTGGAAGGACCTGGTATAGCAAAGCTGTTCACTGCTTGTTGATCAGAAGTGGAGCACAAGGGAAAGAGAGCCAGTGAGAGACATACTCTCCAAAGGCATACCCCAAATGACCCACCTGCAAATGGGCCCCACCTGCAAATGGGCCCCACCTCTTAATGCACATGCAGCTATGAACATCAGTAGAATAATTCACGATTAATCATTGCATAATCTATTCATCTCTCTGCAAGTCTCATAATCCACTTAAGTTGACAAGTAAGATTAACAAGCATAACTTGCATCCTTTCTCTTTGTCTTTCCTTTTCCACCTCTGTTCTTTCTCCTCAATGATTCTTTCCATTTAGCTATAATTTTGAACTATATTTTTATACCATGGTGCAAATGACAGATATTGTTTACATATCAGACATCTCCTATGGAATGTATACATCATTGGGGATCTCCTTGAATCAGTTTTAATTTTTGAGAAAAAAATAAATGATTTGCCAACTTCAATATTTAAATTTTATTAGTGATAGATTATTAGAGACACAATTGATTGGAATACATTATTGTCCCATGAGAACACGGTCAGAAAAAGGTGAAATGTTAAATCTTTGAATGGTCGGCGAGTTGATTTGGATTTAGTGTTAGAAGTCTTACAGTTACTTCCTGGAGAATTATAAAGAAAAAATATTTGATACTCTAAAGACCCATGGCACTTACCTGCCTACCTATCTACTTATTTATTTATTTTTTGGTGCTCTACTTATCTTTTAGATAGGCAAAATTCTTATTCTGTAAACATCCTTGATTGGTGGGATCTTATTCTCAAATTTTTAGAATTAAATAATGAGAAAAATTATTTGTCCGGGTCTTGATGGTTTTCGGTATCCTTGAATCTATATTATAATAAAAATATTTTTAAGGGAAAAATGTTATCATTCAGGTATTGAAGAGAACCCTTAAAGATAAGATCCCTGAGAAAGTGAGAATTAGCTGAACAGAATGACACACTTACCTTGAGTTACTTTGTTAAAGTTACAATATATTGAAACTTGGAAAGGAAAAGATTAGAGATTTATGTGAATCAGGGCAAGCTAAGTCCTGAACTAGTACATATCTGGAAGACATCTTCTTCCAGGGGCTTTGAGGGGCTTTAAACCAGCACATTTTTTTTCTTATTACTTTTATCATAACTGAAGTAAATACTTCAACCATGATGAGCTATTAAATTTGATATTTTTTAATCTTTAAGGTTCATAAGGCCAAATTTTAACCTGGAAGTGTACATTGGTCCAGCTTATATTTATTAAAACTACTATTTCCCCCAGTGGTCCCTATCTATGACTCCTATTAGTTATTTCTCTAAAAGAAGTTATATTAGCAAATATAACACTTTATCTCAGTATGCTAAGTTTAGAAACATTTTAAAAGGTAGGAACTGTGTTCCATACTTGTGGGTCTCAAGTGCATTGTACGTAACTGATGCATAATAAATAACTTGAAAAAGTTTTTGTCCCACTCATCAATAAGATAAACATTTATAAGAAATACATGTTATTTTTAAAAGGAAAACAATTCATTGTCTTATTATCCAGAAATACTTTCTATCAACAGTTTAGTATAATCCAGAGATTGGCAAGCATTTTCTGTAAACAGACAGCTGGTGAATACTTGAGGTTTTGTGGGGCCTGAGGTCTGTTTCATCCACTCAGCTGTGTGACACAAAAGCCATAGGCAATGAGACAATCTATAAGCTGTATCTGTGGTTGTGTTCCAGTTACACAGTGTTTACCAAAATGGGCTGACTCTGCCTGCAAGCCATAGTTTGTTGACTCCTGGTATAAACTTTCGCACACACACATCATTAAAATGACGTCAATGTATTGTGTTGTAAAAGGTGATTGAAGTCTTTGAAATAAGATACAGCAATTATTAGATACCTTTTCAATGGCGTATAGGGGCCTCTGGGTATCACATATGTCTTAATTAGCTTTTCTAGAGTCAATGGTTTGTAAGAGAGCAGATTTAATACAGGACACATAAGTTACAATATTCACCCATGAACCAAATGCAGGAAGAGTGCTGAATGTCTAACTAGGCACTGGACACCCAAAAGATCCAGTCAAGGACGGGGGGCCCACGACACTGTCCCATGTACATCTGTGTCTGCAGATGATGGCTGAAGAAATCTTTACTGGAACTAGGATACGATGCTCGATGCTCGCAGCGGAGATGATGACTACAGCTCCCCTGAAGCAATGGCAGTCATCCTGGACGACAGCAAGGCCCCGAGCTCCTTCCTCAATGAGAACAGCCGAGTTCCCTTCAGGACAACTAGCTGCAGCAGAGCGTCTCCTGGGAAACAGCCTGGCAATGATCTTCTGCTCCCATTCTGCTCTATTTTGCATCAGCAACAATCCTCGGGTGGATCTTCTACGCCCAGAATCACACCAACTCAGTTCAACTGAGTGTTCTGGCTCAAACTGACCACAATAAGTCTACTACAACATATAAGACCCGAGTTCTTAGTTGCCCCAAAAGGGACAAAGATTGGATCTTGAGGGGTAGAAAAAAACTTTTCCTGTTATAATAGTTTGTGGCCCTCTAAAATTCAATCTACCCAACAAAAGTGTAATTCACATATCGAATTTGGATTATGTAAAAATGTCTAAAAATTATCCAAATTATTACAATTACAAATGGTTCTTATTTCCAGCCTCAGAAAAAAAGCAGGTTTGAGTCCATTTGTAAATTTATTTCAACATTCATTTGTCCCATGTAAATTTTTGGTTCTTCAATTCTTCCTCAAAATTGGTTGTAATATTTCCTTTAATAACTGATAATGAATTAAATAAAAATCCTTGACATGTATTTATTTTATATCTATGTGAGTCTCAGAGTTTTACTCTTTTAAAAGTATAATTTAACAATTTCCACTAGATCATAACAATTCTTTTTTACTTGACAATCCATGAAAAAATTTCCAAGTCTTTACACATTAAAGGATTGTAAATATTCCATTAAATTAATATAACATTTTAAAGAATTGGTCCTTTATTGTTGGAAAACAATGAATAATTTTTTTATGGACAAGGATGTATTCCTCTCTTAAACATGTGAAATTTCAAGTGATAAAGTGTGTCAAAAGCCCATTACTTAATTTTTTTGGCATAACACTTGTTTATTTTTAGTACCACATTTACTTTTTCAAGGACATGGGCCAGTGGACATAAAGGCCAGTGCTATTTTCATGGCTCTGTTTATTGACAGATGTTGCATGCGTTGCTACTGTGAATCTAAAGCTCATTTCGGGAAAAGCGCTAAGCCTTGGCCTCTTCCAAGGCAGGGTGAGGTTTAGGACATGTTTGATACTTCACTTGACTCTGACCACCTCAAGAGTCTGCTTTGACTTGCAATGTATTTCAGGAACGTGGAATCGCTACTGTTTGCCTGAGCCTCATGTTTACATCTCCAGCTCCTCCTACCCCTATCTTTACTCTCTCAGTGCACTGCCAATATAAATGTCTTATGTTCTTCATAAAGGTTAAGATTTAAGCCATGTTTGAAATGCCTTCTCAACTTTTATCTACCCTGATGATCATGCCTCTCTTGTTAAGCCTCTGTTCTCTGCCCCTCCCTCTTGGTCTCTTTCTTGGCATCTTTGCTCTTTACAACTGCCAAGTGAATGACTCTGGGGAGCAAGTAGTTATTCTCAGAATAATTTTTTAACTTCTTTTCAGGAAACCAAATACATGAATAATATTTCATGCACAAAAGGGAAGGCAAAAAGATAAAATAAAATTTTCAAAGTGGATCCTAGTTGTAGGACCACAGTAATGAGAAGAAAGTCACCTCACTCAAGATCCTACAAGACACCCTATTATCGTAAGTCAGCAGTTATGGTCTATCCAATATATTAACATTTTTTTTCATTCTATTACAAAATATAGAGTGTTATACTTTCATGATTGATCAGTACCTTATAAAATGACATTATGTTAAATGTGAGAAAGATGCTAGAGGTTTGTGATTTTTAACTAAAAAACATTCTGAAATTTTAACTCTTGAAAATATATTTAACATATAGGTAAGCAGTACCTTTGTAAGCATCTGTAATTCCTTCAGTAATCTCTCTCTTACAACCAGTGTTTAAATTAGACACTTTAAAAATATGATCTTGGGCCTTATCTTTATTAAACAAATTCATTTTATAAATTAATAACAAACGAAAGTTCTAATTTAGTGTAAATTGCATATTACAAACATATGTAACTTCTCCAACAATCAATCTGTCAAATAAAATGCATTTAAAAAACACATTGACTATTTTTAGGCATACTTTTCAGTGGCATTAAGTATCTTCACATTGTTAGGCAACCATCATCACTATCCAACTCCACTAGTCTTTCATCTTCCCCGCCCTCTACCATTCTACTTTGTCTCTATAAATTTGACTATGCCATGTACTTTATGTAAGTGGAATCATATGTGATTTGAGCTTTTACGACTGGCCTATTTCACTTAACCTAATGTCCTGAAGTTTCATCCATGTTGTAGCATATGTCTGAATTTCCTTCATTTTAAAGGCCATTGGTTATTTATGCCAACAATAACAAATCTGTTGATGGAACTTGAGTTACTTTCACCTTTCAGCTATTGTAAACAAGGCTGCTATGAACATAGTTGTACCAATACTTTTTCAAGTACCTACTTTTGTTTCTTTTCGATATATAATCTGAAGTGGAATTGCTGAGCCATGTGGTAATTTATTTTCTGAGGAATGCCATACTGTTTTCCATGGTGGCTACACCCTTTTACATTCCCTCTAACAGTATACAAGGATTCTAGTTTTCCATATTCTCACAGCACTTTTTTTTTTTGTGGTTGCCATCCTAATGGTGTGCAGTATTTCAGTGTGGTTTTAATTTGCACTTGCCTAATGACAAATGATGTTAAACTAAAAAATCTTTCTACATACTTATAGTCATGGTATCTCTTTGGAGAAATATCTATTCAAGTCCTTTGTCCATTTTTAAATCAAATTGTTTGCTTTTTGTTAAACATATTTGCTGCTACATAATTTTTCCATGGCATGTGCATAAACCAACCTAGATGGCTGAATAGGGGCAATGGTGAAGCTAAGGGGTGTAGGTGGGGATGAAAATGGGGAAGAGTCATCAGTTTATATTCAAGTTGTTTTTGTTTACAATATTTATCCTCCTCCTTTTCACTTATCTGACTTTCCCCCTAGCTTTCATGAAATCCTCTCTCTTCCATGTATTCATTCTTCTTTCTCCACTATAGCCCTAATATGCAATTTCTTGCTAAATACCTTATGTTTACTGTAGGCTTGAATTGTTTCAGGCTAAAATTTCAGAGGCATTACTGTCATGGGTTTGTTTAATCCAATAGTTCTCAATGTAAGATTCCTTGCATCAACAGCAACTTTTTTGTTTTAGTCAGTTTTACATCACTGTTACAAAATAGCTAAGACAATCAGTTTAAAAGGAAGAGAAGTTTATTTTGGCTCATGGTTTCCAGTCCATGGGGTTTTGGCCACGTTGCTTTGTGCCTATGGCAACACTGTACATTGTGGAGGGCCTGTGTGGCAGAGCAGGCTTCTTCATCTCATGGAGGCAGTGAAGGAAAGGGAGAGGAAGAGGCAGGGGCCAAGGTCCCTTCAAGGACATGCCTTGAGTGGCCTGACTTTCTCCCACAATGCCCGTCTCTTGGTCCCATAAGCTGTGGGCCAAGCCTTCAAAACATAGGACTTTGGGGGCAATTGAGATCCAAACTATAGAAAAATCCAGCAGAAACTTTTTAAAAGAGCAAATTTCCAGGGCCTCTGTCGACCTACTCAGTGAGAAATTCGGGTCAGATGCAGAATGTATGCTGTATTAAGCCCTCATTCTAGTTTGAGTATCACTTGTTTAACCCGTGCTACTGACGGAAGGAGAAGCTAATAAATGATGCCAGTGTTTGAATGCCTGTTGTCTATGTTTGAATACCTCTAAATGATTGGGCACTTATAAAACCTTATAAAATAGCAAAACCTTGACTTATATTGATCTTAATCTAACTTGGACATCTTCTAACTGTTGCTTCTATTTAGCTTCCTGGTTCCATAGGAAAGAAGCCAAATCTCTGTTCCACATAACATTCCTTAAAATATCTCATAACTGTTATTTGCTTTCCTTACTCTTATCTAGGAAAGTGGAGTGACTCTTGCGTTCCTTCAGTGTCATACTTGCATATCACTGAGCATAATCCTGTTTATATTTCCCTTTGTGCTGTAGTGCAGGGTCTGACAAGCTAGACTGGAGTGTTTATTAACTCCTTGCTTCTGGGTGTTATACTCCTAGGCTAATAGGCCCCTGCTTAGTTTTTTGGTAGCTCATTGTTAATTTATACAAAGCATTTTGTCAACTGAAATTATTCGCTATCTTTTTTTTTTCTTTTTTTAACAAACACTAGTGTTATCTCCTATGTTCTCTATTCTGTACCTGTAAGGGAAGTTTCTTGGCTGTAAGTGTCTAAAATGTCTCCTGTCATTTATATCTATGTCACTTTTAGAGGTCCAGTCAATTCCTTGACTAGCTGATGTTTAACTGACATAATTCACTTTTGGAGATAATATATATCTCCTGTACATTGGACGTAGTAAGTACTGAAAAACTTGTGAGAAAAAATTTTGATATAGTGATTTAAGTATTCAACACAAAAGCAGAAGGACATCTTTTTCTCGAGTTCTATAATAGGTGTCCTTTACCACTGGATTTGTTACTTCTACATCTACAAGTTGTGACTAAATCTAAAGGAAAGCACCACTTGCTTTTAATAGCAAACATTCAGTAAGAAATATTGCTCTTCAGAGTTTCCCCATTGTATGGTTATATTCTTATTCACCTAGTCTTTAACCTGACAAAACAGTTTCCTGATTTCACCTGTAGAATTGCTTTCAGAAGGTGCTTTATGAATCATGCAAGAGAAACTCTCATTTAATTTGGTTGCAATTCTTTTTTTGATCTACCTTGGAACTTGTCTTCATTGAGCCCATAGGATCATATTGTACATCTCCAAAAGGTCTGTAATCAAATGTTGCTACATATGTGTACTATATTTTTGATTATACATTATGTAACCAAAACCAAACTAAACAACTTGCTTTCTTAGTGCTTGGCAGCATTTCAGGAAAAGAGTTTCTAAAAGCTTTCTTACCATGATAATGGCGTCTTGGGAAGTGTAAATAACCCATCATAGATATGTATGTAATTTCCTTTTGTGGGGATTCTTCTTCACCTATGTCTTGCTTCAGATATCTTTTCCCCAATAGAACAACTGCAAACACAGATTTGACTTCATAAAATACAATCCAAACTTTGAGATTCAATGCAACCAGAGTTCCCAAAATGATTGAAAATAAAAATATGTCCAGTAAATATTAAAAGATGTACTCCAATAAAGAAGATTTTTCTCATTTATCCAACCAATAAATGAGAAGAGACACAGGCTTATTTATTTGAAAAAGGAATAGAACTCCTTATACATAATGTGTGGACAGAGAATGAATATTAGGTTCCTAGAATATGCCAGGCATTTTGAATTGAATCCTTGTGAAATACAATTGATTGCCCCCTTTCACAGTAGAGAAAACTGAGACTCAGGTATTCCCTCCCCTTCCCTCCCTTTCCCTTTCTCTTCCCTTCCCTTCCCTTCCCCTTTTGCTCTTCTCCCCTCACTTCTTCCTCTTTCTTTTTGTTTTTAATTTAATTTTATTTATCCTTTAGTTGTAGTAGAACTAAGTTTTCAGAAATTTAGGTTTGCTTCTGGGATAAATTTTAATTAAATGTATCTAGTTAATAGTTCTCAATAAGGGAAATATGACACATTTATTGACATTTAACTGTAAGTGCTCTCCATTCACTATAACCTGTACAATTGAAAACTGAGGACGTCATGGCTCCTGGGATTAGTGGTGAAGGTTGGCACGCACAGTTTCCAGGAGAAACACCTCCTTTCCCGGGGTATCACTTAATTCCTTTCTTCATCCCTTCTCTCTCCCCTCCCTCCCTCTTCCCCCCATCTCTGGATCCCTTTCCCATTTGAGAAGCTCTGTCTCCTTACTTTCTATTATCTGCCTTTTATTTTGTTTCTTACTTATAATTTGGGCTCCTCACACATTTCTGAAAGAGCAGCTCCTTACTTCTGCTGGGGCCTGGCAGCACTGACCAGCCGTGGCTAGATGTGAGCTAGGAGCTCACAGCAGCTGTGGGCAGGCAGGAGCTCAAGGGCTGGGGGAGGAGAAGGCAGGATATGGGTTTGGTGGCAGGCAGGTGGACTGCAGAGGTTGGGATGCAAAGAGGAAATAGGATAGAAATCAGAACAAAGTCCAGGCCAGGGCAGAGCCAAGATCTAGAGTAGAGTTGCTCAAAGCAAGAGTCAGTGCTCATGGAACCAGCCTTTGAACAAAGACTTAAACATGAAGTCCCATCAAAGAAAATGAGATAAGAAAGTAGCCAGAGGACGAAGCAGGACAGAAGGCCTGGGGAAGCCTGGCTTCGCAAACAGGAGCAAGGGAAGGTAGCGCTCATGTGGAATCCTGGGGGAATATTCTTTTCAAGTCTAGCTACCTGTTAATACTGCTCACATTCTCCAGGTGTAGAGGATTGAGTTTACAAAGTGCTGTAAAGGAGCTTAGTAGCTTCTGACCAAAGGCCACATGATTCCTGGAAAAGATGTCACCACTAATAACCTGTATCCTGGACCAAAGTGTCCAACTGGAAGCTCTTCTCCCAAGACCTGTGACTTACTGAGATTACAGAGTTTCTGTTGTAACTGCCTGGATAAGAAGATAAGTGGTACAGGGTTCAAATGCTTCAATGCTCTAATTGGTAAAGCTTTTGCCATTTCAAAGCTATCAAGGATAGAGTCTCTAATTTTTACAGGAGATTTTTAATTTGGGGACTATATGTGCATACATGTATACACAGACCACACACACACACACATATATATGTATCACACATATATAATAGTATAAACTTCATACAGTATACTGTCTACAATTACGACTGTTTGTTTTTGATTTTTAGTGCTGGGGATGGAACTTAGGGCCTTGTGCTTATGAGGCAAGCACTCTAACCACTGAGCTAAATCCCCAGCCCTTACCGCCTACAAATGAGGTAAATTATAACACACAGTTACAGTTTACCTCCGTATAAATATATATCTATATACACATGTACATATATATTACTTTTTCTAAGTTTCTTATAAAATATGACAGTAAAGTACATTTTGATAATTTTTGTATTTTATGCATGTTTTCAGCTCATCAGCAAATTTAACACAGACACAACACACCAGGTGTTACGGGACGTCTTCCCCAGCACGGGGATAGCTTCCTGTTGGGAGCACAGAGTCTGGACTCTAACTAGGGGGAAGTCAGAGTGCTCTGATTCTCCGTAGCCCACACACTGGAGATGTGACCCCTTGCACATGACTCCCTCAGGTATTTGCTCTAATATCTTCTCTACGAGTAAGCAATTACAGAGTTTCTGAGTCACTGGCTGGCCGAGTGTTAGATCTGAAGCTTTCTGCCACAGTCAACTTTTAAGCCATTGGCTTGTGATTTCGCTGGTGCAGAATTCTATAAAAGAACATGATGTAGGCATGCGTTTTAGAAGCATAAAACCCTATTTTGGATCTTGGCTCTGTTGATTATTGGCTGAGTGACATTTTGCAGATGACTTTACCCCACCATACCTCAATTTCCTCATCTAGAAAAGTGGGCACAACAGCACTGACACAATGAGATTATTTAAGGAATAAATGAAGTAGCACTCAAATAATACTTAGAATATAATAGTAATATGATAAATGATAGTATAATTTTGGTGAGCTTGGCCAATGAGAAGAAATGTTAGAACATTTATAGCGAGAATAGTTGTTGTTTGAAGTTACAGTTTTGGTATTAGAGGTACCAGGTCGTAGAGCAGATTTTCTTTTTCTGGGAAGTACCATTCATTTGTTCTCAGAGATGGAAATGTGCAGAAATGGCTGTATGTGTAGCAATATAAAAGTATTTCTATAAATCATTACTTTGTAAACAAAAAGAACACACAGCTAAATATACAAAGAACCCAATATTTATGGTCTGTGGCTTAAGAAAGATATGGCATGAAGATGAAGGAAATTCATGAAATGCAGATGCACGATGGTGGTGGAAACGAATTTTATTTGGCTGGTGATGATCGTCCCTCTATGTGGCTGCTGATTAATGTGTGTGGGATGAAGAAAGTGAGACATATTTTCACAAGGTGCCAAGAAACTTTTAGGATTAAAAGTGATTGGGACCTCGGCTCTTCTTTTTTGGAGATTCGGTATTGTCAGAGCATTTCTGGGACACTGAGGCAGTCATAGATGAAGTCATTGGTCAGGAAGGGAGCACAGATTTCTCCCATCCAAAAAGAAACTTGCCATGAGAAGTGGGAGTGTCTTGGCCGTGACACAGGTCACAAACAAGGGCCTACGTGGTTAGTGAGGAGGGCTGGTTCAGGGTTGCTCATTCCACCCTCACAAAACTACAGTGCAGGCCCTAGTGTTATTCCAGTTATAAAATTTAGGCTTAGAGAGTTTAAGAAATGTGTCCAAAGTGAGGAGATGAGGAGGCAGCTAAAAGCCCTCCTTGTGTCCGGAGTACTTGCATCTTGTCACACATTCCACATGCTGAGATCTTTCTCCATCTCGACATTTAGTTGTCAAAAGAAGGACATACAAGCTGCATATGAGAGTTAGGACAAATACTTGGGTGAGTAAGGGAAGAGAACTCAGAGGGCTTTGAGGTTTCTCCTGGCCTCCGGGAGGGCAGTGGCTATGTGATATAGTCCACATTCGTGCCTGACTTTTGGAAATGCAAACAAGGAATTTTCAAGATGATTGCTTAATACTGAAGATCATTCTATGGCCATCTATAGATGTGTTTTTTCTTGTCTTAAACTTGATTTTTCTGATGGTTTCATGTGTAAAATGAGAGAGCTGTAGTCTGTCATTATTAAGGTTCTTTTAGTGCTCTGATTTTGTGGGTCCCAGAATTTCTAAATTTTTTCTGGTATTTGACCTTTGGCCTTAGCTTCTTTAACACTATGACCAAAACTAATCTACCTAACTTAAATTGTATGTGACAGGTAAGGAAGTTAGGACAAATGGCTTAAGGAAGGTCATAGAGCAGGGAGCATGGCAGCAAAAGGTTTTATAGCTATAAGGTGTAACTGAAAAATATAATAAATGTTTAATTTTAAAATTTTTATTACAGTAAAATATACATTGCCATTAATTCCACTCAAATATTCCCTCTCACTTCAGACACACTTATATCATCATTATTGCCACTTTCTGAAGCAGTTCTGGAAGTCTTCTTTCATGAATGTTTTTAGTTATGTTGTTGTGGCTACTTTGATGTCCTGAATCAATTCAAAATATTTCCCTTTCATGATCATTTTAACTTTGAGGAAGAGCCACAGTAACACAGTGCCAGATCTGGTGAATAAGATGGATGAGGACACACTGTAATGGTTTTATAAGACTGACATTCTGTTTGATTGCAGTATTCACCATATTTTTGATCACACCTTGTTCAGAAAGTGTTACAAGTTTCAAACCGAGGCACTGATGGAGACTGTGGTTTCCTCCACTCCCTTCCTCAATAGGCGTGGCCTCCTTTTATAAGCTCACACAAATGGTTGTGGGAAGGATTTAGTTCCTTGTGACCATGGGACTGAGGGCTTCACTTGCTTACTGGCTGCTGGCTATCGGCTGGAGCTCTCCTCATTTCCTTGCCACATGGGTGTTTTCATAGGGCAGCTCACAACATGGCAGCTCGCTTTCATTAATGTGAGCAAGTGACAGAACAAGAGAGGGTGGGGAAGACTGAAGCCAGAGTCTTCTTGCAACCCCATCTCAATAAGGCATCCTGTCTCACTTGCCGTGTCCTATTTGTTAGAATGAGGCTGCGAGGATTGATCCATACTCAAGATGAAGGGATTATTCAAAGACATGGGTACTCCGCAGTGGGGGTCATTGGCGGCCATCTTAGAACCTGCCTACTACATATATTAACAATTGGTGCATGAAGAGGGGACATTGTTCTATTAAATGGGTCTGATAGTTTGGGATATATTGATACCATGGTTATAAATCTGTGCATTGAAATCCAATAAATTATTGAACAATGAGATGGTGACAGTTGTACTTATCTCCGTTTCTCTTAAAGAGAACACTGTATTTGGGAAACGTGCTTTAATAATCCCTGGTTGGTGGAAGCAGAAATCTGGAAGGGAAGGGCCAGTGCTCTGTGCCCAGGAGGATGCACAGAATGGAGATCACATCGTGAGAAGCTGTCTGGGCCCTGAGCTGAGTCAGTCATAGAGAGATGTCCTAAAGACAGGAGCTGCTACCAACCTCTAGGTTATACTTATTTACAACATGGAAGGTTAAACATAATGCTGGAACTTTTGCTTGTATTTGAACCTGAATTATCGGAGTATTCACTTCTATTAGTTACTTATTGCTGAGAAACAAATTACCTCAAAACCGAACAGCCTATAAGAGCAAATATTTTTATCTCATAGTTTCTGTGAATCTGAACCTGGGAGAGACTTAGCTAGATGGTTCTGGCTTGTGGTGTCCTGTGAGTTTTGGCTCAAGTTGTCAGCCAGGGATGCAGTCACCTATCTGAAGGCACACTGGGACCTGAGGGCCTTCCTCCAGATGGCTCATGACATGGCTGTTAACAAGAGGACTTATTTCCTTGCCATTTGGGCCTCTCCATAGGACTGTGTAAGGATTCCCATACCATGTCTTCTGGTTTCTTCCAGCAGAGTGACTTGCCCAAGACAAAGAAGCAAAGAAGGAACCACAAGTCTTTTGTGAAACAGTCTGGGAAATATACACTGTCACTTGTGCCATATGCTGCTTATTACATTTAGATCGCTAGGTCAAATGGTGGGGTATTAAACTTCACTTCTTAAAAGGCAGAGCATCAAAGAACTCCTGGATATAATTTAAACCCATTCCAATATGATTCAAGTGAAATGAACCATCTAAAACAAAACAGTTAAGTGGGAAAAATAGCATCTAATTTTCTATTTCATGGTTGGGTGACTACAGAAAATGATGATGTGTTGTATATTTGAGAAAACTACAAGAGAGGGTTCTTGGTGTTTTCACCACAGAGAAATGATAAATATTTGAGGAGGTAAAAATACGAAGCAAAGTCAGGCATGGTGACACATGCCTGTAATCCCAACACTTTGGGAGACTGAGGTAGGAGGAGCACAAGTTGGAGCCTGGCCTGGGCAACGTAGAAATTTAGAGAGAGCCTGTCTCAAAATGAAAAAGGGTTGGAGATATAGCTCAGTACAAAGGCTCTGGGTTCAAACCTGAACTTCAAAAAACGAATGTCCTAAATATAAACAGTCCTTGTTACTAATTAGAAGAATGCATTAAGAACAAATTTATCTGGTGAATAACTGTGTGAAAAATGTCCAATATCTTTAGCCATTAGGGATATGCAAATCAAAACTACATTGGGATTCCATTTCATCTCAGAATGGCTAACATCAAGAATACAAAAAACAATAAATGCTGTTGAGGATGTAGGAAGAAGAAACTCATAAACTATTGGCAGAAATGTAAATTAGTACATTCACTATGGAAATCAGTATGGAGGTCCGTGGAATCTAGAAAAGAAGAATAATTTAAAGAAGATGACATGAAAATCGAAGCAGGACTATTAGCTCCTAGTTGCTGCCTGAACTTCAGTGCCTAAAAGAGCAATTTACATGTAGTGCTCAGGAAATATTTGTTGAATGAATGAAATGCCATTTACAAAGACAAGAAGAACTGGAGAACAAGGAGATATATTTGATAAAAAGCTGCCGACCAACCTTCATGTCCATAGGCCTTAATGTTGAGTTACCTGGTGTTGAGATCCTGGAGTTACCTGATCTTGTGTCACTGAGTCTGTTTTCAGTTTGCAAAGTACAGTATTCAAGGCTAAAAGGGAAACAAACACCTTCCACCTAACAGATTGTGAGGCTTTGAGTCAATGTAATTTTCGTTTCCCATTAGACTTTCAGAAAGGAAATCTTTTGTCGATATGGAGATATGTTTATTAAACATGCATAAAATTTTATCAGTTATGAAATATATTGTTGAATGTAATTTGCATTTTAGAGAAATACATTAAAGGACTTTCTTATCAATATTTTAAAGAAAATTTTTCATTTTACTTTGTCCTTTTTCAGTGTTATTTTTCGTGTTACAGGAAAATTGCTCTCTTGGTTAACATTTAAAACATCTCTTTTCTGGGAATGTCTGTATTTTGCATTCCAATTATTTACACCATGAAGAAACAACTTTGTAAAAAGCACTAGATTTATCACCACACAAATGTTTACAAATTATTTTTCTGATGGCATCAAGTGCTCATGTCACTTTCTGGCCTCCTTCTGTATTTATAGTATTTTCACACATTGAGTATTTAAAAATGCCTTCCGGAGTCCGCACTGGAAATTTCTTCCCCCCCAGACATTTAATTAGTATTTCCTATCATAACAGCATATTTTTTGTGGCATAAAATTGCACTTCTTCCCCCTGCTGGTAGTTGTGTTTTAACAGGCGAAATAATTGATTCTGCAGACTGATCTTTAAGACTGGGTCAGAGAAGCTGTATCCATAATGGTCTCTGATCAAAGTTACTTTCTAATTTCTTTTTAAATTGTAATACTGAGACTCTTGAAAAATAATGGCAGCCAAAGAAAGAAAACTGCCCTTCTGACAGAAGCCCCACTATGCCGGCTGACTGCCATTATTTATAGGCTGGGGTTTGTCTGGTCAGGTTGCCTTTTCCAGGCCACAGCCGCAGATCTCATCAGAATCTGTTCTGGGCATTTCTTCTACCTCTTGATAAGCAGAACCGTTTCGTTTCAGTAAATATTTGGATATTCCCAAGTGAGCTCACTCAACTGTGTTTTATTTTTGAGTTGGGAATAGCCAAGGAGTGTTGTGTAGATGTGTGTGGTTAGTTGTTCTAGACTTCTTTTTCCTGTAAAACATCTTTTGGAAGTAAACCTTAAATAAAGATAGAATCAGGAGGAAGGGGTTGTGTTCAGAATGTCATTTGGTTCTAACCAGAAAATGTTTCCACCTCAGAAACTGTGGTGGGAAAAGAGAGGCTGATTCTAAGAAAGGGTCCTGGAAGATGCTTCTGTTCCCTCGAGTTGGAAGATTCTCTTGCTGAGACAGCTGTTGGCACATCTATGGAATTCTTCTTTCTTATCGGGTTCTTTCTTTACAAGCACCCGTTCTGTGATTGAGCTACATCCCCAGCCCGTTGGGAAAAAACTATTTTCACACAAGCGAAGGCTGGCCTACTTAAGGCCGGCCTCAAACTTTCCGCCCTCCTGCTTCAGCACCTGTGGTAGCTGGGCTTACAGGCATGTGGCACTTTGCCCAGCTTCTTATCAGTTTACTGAGGCCTAATAATAACCCCCAATTCCTGCATGTTTAATGCATACAATTCATTTTTTAAAAGGGTTTTTT